>JAEOAE010003870.1:0-22026 GCA_036365155.1 Meriones psammophilus
TTGTGCAAGTCCATCAAAGTATAAACAGCAGTGTACCTACCAAACTGTTCCTTATGAAGAATTCTCTGACGAATAAAGAGAACAATCAAATCACATGAAAGCTAAGAGAGAGAGAGCACTTGCAGTGGCTGTCTTTACTTAAGAAGAGTCATTTCATTCTGGAATGCCGGCACATAGGTCCTGAAAAATGATCCTAGAAATGTGCTCAGATCCTGTGGCCTTTCCAAGTACGTTCTTTTTAACAGGATGCTCAAGCTCCCCCACCCACCCGCCTGAGGGCAGGCAGGAGGCAGCACCTGACTCTCTGTACTTCCTTTCCGGGAGGACTGGCCCCAGCATCACTCTTCCTCAGGATGTAGGGTACAAGTGTATCCCTAGGAACTCCGCACAGTGTGCTCTCGCCCTCCTATCACTGGTGGCACGAGGGCGCGGTCCCGGGTACCAGCAGCCTCCACAGAAGCTCTTGGCGGAACTCGGGCAGGCTCTCCCGACCCACCCAGCCTGCCAGCCCCGGGCTGCAACATTGCAGGCTCTACCCGCCACCGCTGTCCAGCGGGTCCCTCACACACGCCCACACAGCCAGGCTCGGCTGCTCTGTGATGCTCAACAACTGGGAACCCGCTGCTCCTCCAACGCAGGGCCCAACCCTCTCTCCTCCCCGCCTCCCAGCCGCGAGGCCCCGCCCAGCCTAGCCCACTGGATGGCTGCTGGGTGCAGAGGCACTGCCCAGAGGCAGAGGCGGGGGAGGAGCCAGCGCGGGGGCAGAGCCCGGGGGAGAGAGGCAAAGCCTAGTGGAGGCAGAAGCGAACCCCAGAGGCGGAGGAGGGGGAGGAGCCCAGGTGCAAAGGCAGAGCACGGGGAGAAGACAGAGACATAGCCCGGGGGTGGGGACTGAATGGGGTGGGGGAGATCAGAGCCTGGTAAGGCAGAGGCGGAACTCAGGAGACGGGGCGGAACCCGAGAGACAGAGACACAGGCCGAGCCCGGGGTGGGGCGGAGGCAGAGCCCTGGGGTGGAGGGAGGAGCCCAGGGCGGAGGGTGGAGCCCGGGGATGGAGGTGGAGCCCGGAAGAGGAGGAAGGCAGAGTCTAGAGCGGGGGAGGATTTCGGAGGGGGCTGAGGCATAGCTCGTGGGCGGAGGCGGAGCCCAGAGGGGGCAGAGGCGGAGCCCGGGAGCGGAGGCGGAGTCCGGAATGGGCAAAGGCGGAACCCAGTGACTGCCCCCCACCGGATACCCTTACCTGGCCTCTCCAGGGCTCAGCCTACCACGTTGGAGTAGTCAGTTAGCCAAGCCACCACCGCCTCCACCGCTCCTGGGAAGCGGGTTCCTGTTGCCACCCTCACTGCCACCGCCCACCCCGCCCGGGAGCTCAGTGATTTCCCTTCAGTGTCTGTAGTCATAGCAACGGCGCTTCATAGCAATGCTGGACAATGGAGGCGCACACTGCACCTGCGCTGCTCCTCGCGAAAGCCCCTCCCCCGCCCCACCCTTGTAGGTTTTGCCTTCTGGGTCCAGGCGCTCTGAGGCCTTACATTCCTGAAATCTTACTATTAATTTGACAGAACAAAAGGATCTTTGAGATAAGATAAAAGCAAAGCATTTCTCTCCTGTTTTCAAAGCCCTTGCCTTAGCTACTATTTTATCACTGTGCTAAGATATCATGACCAAGGCTGCTTAAAAAGAAATGGTTGTTTGGGTACCTAAAGTTTCAAAGGGTAAGTACATGACCATCATGGAAGGGACCATGGTGGCAGACAGGTATGGCAGGCAGAGCACCAGAGAGAATAGTGGCTGTGAACCTACATCCTGATCAACAAGTATGAGGCAAAGAGCTAACTGAGAACAGTGTGGGATTTTAAAACCTCAAAGCCCACCCACAGTGAAACACCTCTTCAACAAGAGCATACTTCCTAATGTTTCCAAAACAGCTCCATCAACTGGGGACCATATTTTCAAACATATCATTCAAACAACTACACTCCGCAATAGCGTCCTATGTAGCCAGGAATTAAGATAAAAAAATTTCAATGTCCAAAAGCATCCCAGACACTCAGATTCTTGTGCAGTTTTGTTGTTGTTGCTGCTATTTTGTTTCTGAGGCAGAGTTTCATATAGTCCAGGTGGATGTTCATTCCTGACCTTCTTGATGCTCCATTTACAGGCATGTATCAATATACTTCTTTTATGATCTTGTTTATTTTTGTATTTTTTTGCTTTGTTTTGTTGTTGTTGTTGTTTTGCTTTTCAAGACAGGGTTTCCCTGTGTAGCTTTAGCTGGTCTGGACTTGCTCTGTAGACAAGGATGGCCTCAAACACACAGAGATCCAGTGGGTGCCACTATGCCTGCTGACCTCCTTTTTTGAAGGGGAGTATTTTTAAATTTTGTGTAGATCAGTGATAAGAGTATTTTACTTGTATGAATCTAAGTGCACCACATGTGTGCCTTATATCCCAGGAGGTCTACTGGCATCAAATTCCCTGAAACAGGAACTAGAGAAGATTGACAGCTACCATGAACATGCTAGGAACTCGGAAAAAAAAAAAAGCAGAGAATGTTTTGTTGTGTTTTGTTTTAAGATTTATTATTTATTATGTATACAATGTTGTGTTTGCATGTGCACCTGCATGCCAAAAGAGGGCACTATATTTCATTATAGATGGTTGTGATCCACCACGTAGTTGCTGGGAATTGAACACATGACCTCTGGAAGAGCAGCCAGTGCTCTTAAACTCTGAGTCATCTCTCCAGCCCTAGAGAAAGTATTTTTCATCACTAAGCCATCTCTTCAGTCCCTCTAGCTTTTTCTTCAATTATTATTATTATTATTATTATTATTATTATCATCATCATTATTCCTTTCTTCTTCCCTAGTATATTGCAAACAAATTCACCTTCTTTCATTTCCCCTACTGAAATAAAATGTTCTTACCTCTAGGCCTTTGAATATACATATTCTTTATCCCTTTTGGGGTGTTAAGTACCTCTTGCTTTTCTTTAGGTTTCATAGTGTAATTTATAGTGATGTATGCATTTCCATGCATGGTCTATAGGTTTATTTTTGGTGGATTACCCCACAAGACTGTAAGCTTATAGAGAAAAAAAATGATGTTTGCATGAATCATTTTTGTGTGTTCAGGACTTAGCACAGTATTGAGTGCCTAATTTACAAACAGTAACAGTCTGCAGAAGGACAAATAACATTTTAAGCAGTAAATGCTATTAACAAAGTTTTATAAACTGATGGTAGTACAGAATTCCCACCTAGAGGATGGGAGCACTTAGCATTTTATTTGTTAATCTCAGCCATTGTGCCATTTGTAATAAACTTCTCCTGAAGTATTTTTTATCTTTGTTCTGTTTCTGCTGTTAGTAGGACAGCCTCTATGCCTGCTGCCTTCACTGTGTTCTCTTTCATTTATCTCATAACAAGTTACTTTCTCTGAGCTTTAGCATCTGGTTTTTCATATGCAAAGACAATCTGTATCTGTCTATTTTGTACATAAGCTAGGAATACAGCTCAGAGATAGAACATTTCCTTCACTGTATGAGGTAGAGGAAGAGGAGGAGGAAGAAAGGAACAGGAGACGCATAAAGCATTGCTTTTCTTTATGCAGATGCTCTGCCTTAAATACAGGGGTTAACAGTCTTTCTGTTTCTGCCTTCCAGATAAGTAGAAATTACAGGTACAACAACAGTGCTACTTATTTGGTGTTAGTTTTACCCTGGTCCTTCTCCTGGCATTCGCTGTATACATGTGTTATACATAATTGGTTTTATGTACATGTTCATTTTCTGAGAAGAATCTATATATTCATTAGGTTTTATGAGAGGTCAGGTCCTCAGAAAATGTTCTTGGCTTTGCATCCTGCCATACTTATCACTAGGAGACCATATCCGCAAAGCTGATTGTGTCCTCTCTGTACATCATTAGATGTTATGACTTCAGGATGCATCTTGAACCTGGTTTTCAAGAGCATGCTGTAAACAAACCCTAAGCTTAACAGGCATTTTGTTCCTCATGAAAAAAAAATATTTCATCATAAAAAGACCTGTCTGAAAAGATCATCTGAGATCATTATACAATGCACTCACTTACTTTCATTTTAGTCACTAACATTATTAGTACTGTTTATTGTTTTTTTATTACTTGTCTAGAGACCCAAGTATGATGACCCTGGTGTAATGGACTGTGGACATACTATTAACTAAGAAAATAAAACCACACATTCAAAACAAGCAAAACCACCAAATATTGATAAGAATTAGGTTTTGATTTAGGGCCAAAAACAATTTGGTTGAAATGTGAGGAAGACATTAAAACACCATTATTCAGCAAGCATTTAGTTTATATATATATATATATATATATATATATATATATATATATGCATGTAAATATGATGAAAGGATGTACACATAAACACAACTTAAGAATTCTTGGACATACACACAAAAGGTGGAACTTAATTAAGCAGGAATTTTTTTTCCTTCTTGTTTTCTTGCCAGAAAATTTTTGAACATGTTCCTCCCATTCCCTCCCCTTCTGTTCCTTCCCTGCTCAGTGTGAATTTACAAACATTGCTCTTGAATGGATGCAGTTCTGTGAAAGCATTACCCAAAGGACCCTGCTGACTCATGACTAGACCTTGAACCCCAAATGCATTCTAACTATTTTTTTCTTGCACTTGTGATTAAGTAAATGAACTCATTTTCAGAGGAAAGGGTAGATACCCAGACATGTTTAATTCCTCATCTACTCCCCTTATATTCCTTAGCACTTTGGGGAACACATTGACAAAGGTTCCCCACCCATGCAAACCACCATCATACATGTGATATCTAAGATTTTCTAACAAAATTCTTCTAGTTGGGACCTCGCCTAAAAAAAAAAAAAAAAAAAAAAAAAAAAAAAGATTGGCTTGGTTCTCAGGTGAACATCTCTTAAGTGCCAATGCAGGGAAGAGCACCCCGGCTAATAAGGCATGTGCCAAGGTGCACAGGTGGGTATTCTTGGCACAATGCCAGTACACAGACTAAGACCCAGAAGCTCAGTGGACCCAAGCCTTCCCTACTTCAGTTTGGTTCACTTCCTTGTTGAAGCCACCTATGGCTCAAAAAAAAAAAAAAAAAAAAAGAAGAAGATGTGGGATTGGAAGTGTAGAGGTGGAGCAGAAGGTTCAGAAATTCAAGTTTTTTAGTTTAAGGCTAGGCTGGGCTACAGGGGACCCTAATCAAGTAATAATAATAGTAATAACTATAATACATTTCAGCTAAAAGCATTACTTGGTGGTTATTTTTCCAAGCCAGAGCTAACCTCAGGTCACCGACTTTCTTCATAGAGGAATCAAGGAGACAACAAGGTCCAGTCCAGGAAGATTTTATGCACGCAGACCCCTCTCCAAATGAGCCTTCCTAGCCAAACGTGTGGAAATATGTGTTCCCACTGGTGACCAGAAGTGCTGCAGCTTGTAGTGCTGGGAGCATGGGGAAGGCAAAGTCACCATGGAGCATAGCTGTTTGATCACTGGACCACTGAGACCATCACAAGCAAACAAAACCACAAAAGAACAACAAAGAAAAAAAATGTACTGGGTACAATGCACTCAAAGAGAATGGAAGAAGAAAATAGCAAAACTCAGAACAGTGGCCTGTCTCTCTATGGGCCCTCTATCCTGTTCCATTAGTGGTGACCTACCTTAAAATTAGGCTCCACCCAACTACACCAGAGTTTGGAATGGTGACCTGCATTCTGCCAGACCAGAGAATGGAGCAGCATCATATCTGTTGATCTCTGCCAGACCAGAGACCAAAGCACCAGCCAAACTCTGCCAGACCAGAGACCACAGCAGCAGCAAATCTCTGCAAGATCAGAGTCCAGAGCTGGGGACATGCTCTGCCAGACCCGAGGCCAGAGTAGTGGATAAGCTCTGCCAGACCAGAAACCAGAGAACATTGGCAGAGGTGCCAAGCCTGGGGCTCCACATACTGTATCCATCCCTTGGCACCTCCTTGCCACTATCACTGGTGCTTGTGGAGCATGGCTCAAGCTTCTCTGAAATGGGAAAGAATCAAGTCTAGAGGGATAGAATGATTCTGTCCCATGTCCTTAGTCAATCCCAGAGACAAAAATTTGGCAGTGAGAGTCAAAACAGTTAAACAAGACAGAAACAGCTATATCCCATTGGTTGTGCAGCAGAAAAATACATAGAGCCAGACAGCAGATTCCACTACTCCTTCAGTGGAAAAAAATGAAAGTAAGATATCAGCAAATCCCTGATGCAGGAGCTACCTGCATTGTCCTTGTTCAAAGATCCAGAGATCACAGAAAACTGGATACTCTACCACCTTTTACAGATAGGGGCACATTCATCCTCTCTGAGGTTGAAATCTCACAGATATCTCAATGTTCAACTCTTTTTACAGATTTGCCCCTTCGAGGGATGTCTGGAAAGTCTTCCAGGCCTGCTCTGGCCCACAGCTGTCCAAAGCATCAGCTCTCACCTTTCTGACCACACAGATTACACATTTTGCTCCAAGACCCTAAAAAGGAAACTAGAGCAAAACAGAGAAAGACACAGACAGACACAGAGTGCTCACTTACTGGCTATTGCTCAGCAACATGTGCCTGGGTTGCTTGGGAGACTTGGGAATCCAATATAAGAACCCATATGTTATGGCCAGATCTTAGGGTCACCAAAGATCACCAGGAGCTGAACCACATATACAAGAGCAAAGAGTTTTATTTGGGTTTAAGCTGGGTCTCTCCATCATCACCATCATAGTGGATCAGAGAGGAGAGCCCTCAGCAGCTGCATGGCAGAGTTTTGAATGGGGTTTTAGGAAGGACCAAGAAGTTCCAGTTTAACAGTTACAGGATTGGGTGACATTCAGTAAGGGCAAGCTTTTTACAAAGTGATTGGATAGCTAACATAACTAACATTGAGCCAGCTATCTCTAGGCCTCAGGAATGTTAGGTATTTCCTGTGTCATTCAATGTTCTACTACAAGGTTGGTAGGCTGCTCAGCACAAATGCCCCATTTTGAGATGAGATACCTTCCCATCCTTGTGGTTATCCTTAGGCTGTTCCTTAGGTAGGGAATCTTATGACATGGCCCAATTCCTGGTGACCTTATGGTAGAGTCACTAGTCTGGTGACCTTAGGTGACCTTTTTAGGACTACCTCCTGGTGACATTTGGGGGTGTCAGGTAGGTTCTCTCAGTTCTAAAAGATCCATTTGGATTTTTGTGGGGTTGTAAATGGCATGTCCTGTGTCAGACAGCATTTCAATATTAAACTGTGATATAGAAGAGTAGAAATGATGATGTAAAGGATTTCCTATTGCTGAGAAGCTAGTGGTCCCAGTTAGAATGTAGCTGAGGGAAGACTGTCTGTAAAACACTCCGCAGATAAGTAGTATCCTACCAGGCCTGTTAGAGATTAGGATCCCCGGATACACATGTTTGCTCACCAGGATTATCTAGAAATGTGGCAGGGTGAGTTTTTTAATTTGTATCTTCCCAAAGTGTATTTATTAATTTATTATTGCAAGTGAAAACAGACCAGATTGGTGGGTGTACAGTTTAGTTCAGGTAACT
Source organism: Meriones psammophilus (assembly GCA_036365155.1). Classification (NCBI taxonomy): domain Eukaryota; kingdom Metazoa; phylum Chordata; class Mammalia; order Rodentia; family Muridae; genus Meriones; species Meriones psammophilus. Next base: position 7,599 of record JAEOAE010003870.1, read on the forward strand.
TGATCCAGTGAATGTTGAATTTTGAATTAAGGGACTGTCCTATGCCCATATGTACAATCCTCATTGACACAGTTCTGTCAGTTCAAAATTGAGACACATGCTATTGGCTAAATCTATGTCTGTCAGGTTACATGTCTAAGCAGATGACATTGTAAACAGGGGCAACATCAAACAGTATCTTATTAATGGGTTTCCCTCTACAACCGAATGGCATGTTCTTTTTCAAAGTCAGTATGCCTATGTGTTTTTTTTTTTTTTTCAACTAAGAGGTTAAGAGCACTGGCTGCTCCTCCAGAGGTCATGAGCTCAATTCTCACCAATGACATGGTGGCTCACAACCATCTATAATGAGATCTGGTGCTCTCTTCTGGTGTGCAAGTGTACATACATGCAGAACACTGTATACATAATAAATAAATAAGTCAGTTGTTGGTATTATTAAATTTTATTTTATTGATGCATCACTCCTCTTGTCTCTTATTAGTTAACATTCTCTGATAATCCCCAGTCATTAAGAATTTCATTCATTTTTCTCTGGTGGTTTGATATTTGTTTTTGTTTAAAGCAATGTCTCCTGTAGATCAACCTTTCACATGTTATGTAACTGAGACTTTCTTTGCACACTGAATGCTGCCCCTACTTCCCAATGCCTAGAACATAGTCCTGCAGCTCTTTTTAGGTGGGGCCTGACTGGTGAGTGTGAAGTAAAAGAGACCAGTGAATGAATGTCCACTGAGCACTCTGATATTTTTTGGAGGTGGGCAATTACAAATAAAGAGGGACCTGTGTAAGAATTGAGTTCACTGACCTACTTTGAAGCTGGTGTAGTCACAACACAGAAAGGGAGGGGGAAGAGGGAAGATGGTAATGAGTCAGGTAATCAATTTTAGATGGTCAATAAAAGTGAAAACTGTACATTTGGGAGCAGTCATACACAAAGGGAATCAAGAATATGGATTAGTTGCTGAACTGGAAAGCAAATTTCTATAGTTGCACGAGTTCAAACAACACATAAGTTCTTGATAAAATGCTGTAGTAGTGACTAACAGGCATGTTTCCTCCCTCCCCATTTGAAAATGCACAACCTGAGAGAAAAGGTGTAATACTTTGTGTGCTCTAATACATACTTGAATTCCCTGAAGAATATTGGACCATAACGACATTTTCAACTTTTAAAAATATTTGTTGAAATTATAATGAAATCGATTCAACTTTCCCTCTACTCTTATGTTTCAAATGCTGGGATGAATGGTTAAGGTGGCTACTTAACAATCAAAGCAGACGTGGCTGTCAGGTTCTCCCAGCATCGCTCAGTCCTTACCTGTTACAAGGTATGGGTGTCAAAGACAGATCTCTAGCCCAGGAGTTGAGCTGCCCTCCTCTGAGCTGTCCTTCCCTATGTATTCCAACTGTTTTGGTTACCTGGTCTTTTTCATTTTTCATTTATCCTCCTGGCCTTTTGTTCTGGCTCTCCACTTCCTTCTCTCCTCTCATCTCACATAGCTAAGGGTCATGTCAACTTTAGACTGTCCCAAATTTCCCTATGTCTGACTAGGTTCTCTCATCTGTCTATAAAAAAACTTTCTACTCCAACATTCCTAGGTACAGCCATATCCTTTTTGTTTTCTTTCTCATTTTCATTGAGCTCCCATTAACTACTCCTTGCTTTCAAATTCATGGCCATTTGTTTCTTTAATGGTTGTTACTCTTTGGCTTTGACTGAAGTTTGGCTGAAGGACTTTCCAACTATGAGGTAGAGATGACTGCACTGGACACTGATCATGTAATGGAATGTGCAACATAAATGACCTGTATCTTGGAAGATGAGCAGGTGCCCTGGGAAAGTGGAAGATTTTATTTTAAAACATTTTCAAGATGAGTATGTTGCAGGATATTTGATCCCAGTGTGATCTCTTAGATTGTGAACTGTAAAAACCTGTGCTTTGTTTGGTGTGGGTGAGCCCTAACACAAACCTTAATTCCAAGAACTTTCTGTTTATTGTAAACAGGTGATTCTGGTGGTGTTCAGTCAGCCCCAGAACATACCTTTAATTCAAAAGCTCCTGTGCACAGGATTTAATAATGTTAACCCTAGGTCAAGAAGCAAAGCAGGAAACCAGCTGACATGGATTAAAGAGTAAGAGGAACTTTCAGCTGAAATGTATTTAAGACAGAGTGTAAAAGTGAAAGGAGGTTTAGCTTGGTAGCTTTTGGGCTTTTGGAGCTTTGAGCTAGAAAGCCTTTGGCCTTGGCTTCCTTTGGTCTATCCCCCCCTGAGCTGTCATCTGAACTGGTGAGATTTTGGGATTTTTCCTCTTGGAGGTGAGGTGAGTACCAGGGTCAGATGGTGCTTTCTCTGCCTCCCTGCGCTAGCAGGTTTTAAAATCGAATAATTGGGGTATTCATTCTTTTATAACAACACTAGGCTATTAGCTAGTGTTGCCCTAACTGTGCCCAGAGAGGTTAGGGCAAAGTTAGAATGCCTCTGCTATCTGCATCATTTGATCTTTGATCCACTGGTAGAGGAGCTACTACTCTCCTGAGATTCAGCTGTATTGTTCAAGCTAATTGGAGACTCGGTAGGCTTAGCAGTGAGGAGCAACAGTGGGTGGTAGATTATGAGTTTTTTTTTCTGGGATTTTCCTTTGATGTAGCTCAAAAGAGCTATGAGTGAGACCATGAAGAGCTTAAGATAGCCTAAATATAACTCCATTTTGAAATAAAGATCTTGACTGGGAACTGAATTCAGGTACCAGGAAATATCACAGAATGTACACCTGGCAGAAAACAAAGTTAACTCTCCTAGCAACAGCCTGCAGGAAATATAACAGAATGAATGCTTCATAGAAAATAGAGACAAACTCCCTGGCAATAATCAATGGGAATCGGTTGAGAATCGGGTGGAAAATTCTCCCCAATGTTTCAGATATGGTTTAGAAAAATAGCCATTGTGATTATATGCCTTAGCCATTGTGATTATGTGCCTCAGAAAAGGTCACCCCGCCCTGCTAAACTTCACCCAATTCTGTAACGCCAAGGCTTGTGCCCCCCTGCTTGCTGCCATGGAAACCCCTGCTCACAGACTTTCCCTTTAAAATTCCTGTTCCCTCAGAGCTCGGGGTCCCACTTCTCTACTGCTGCGCCAGTGAGACTTGGGTCCCAAGTTCGATCGCTCTCGTAATAAAGCTCTCTTGCAATTGCATCGAGTCATCTCCTGGTGGTCTCTGAGGGTCCCGTGAACCTGGCATAACAACCAGAGGCGATGTCATGCTGAGTATGGGGTCATTGTCCCCAGGCCAGGAAGAGCAGGCTGCAGAGCTATTACAGCCTGATCTGCTTTGAACGATATGGACTGTGGTTCAGATTGTGTTTCAGGCTGTGGTTCTGTTGGTCTCCATGTGGTGATCTCAGCAGAGACCCTTGGCCTCCAACCTGTCATGAGTGTTGGTTGTCCAGAGAAGTGAAAACTTTGCAGGCTGGGCAGTAGAAGGTTGTGGTGCTTATAATATCAATATCTATTGTGTACACTCAGGCATTGGTTTTGCAGTGGACAGATTGTAAAACTAAAGGTCTCATTTCTAGAAATGATGAATGTTGTATTCCACACATGGTTTTGTGTAACAAATTTTACAAATAGTTTTGAAACTGGAAGGAAAGAGTTGGTGGTGATCATCCTTCAGCAATAATTGATTATTTGTTTTTGTTTTTTTTTTTTTTTACCTTGCATCTACCACCAGGCACAATGGCATGCTTTAGAGAAATTCAATTCCAGGGTACAAAATGAGTTTCTGAGATGCAGAATTTTGTCAGGTGTGCCTGGTTGTAGGTAAGTGGATAGGGCAGATTCCACAACTTGTGGCATAATCCATGCATCAGGAAACATATTAAAATATTCTCCAACATTGTATTGTGTGTGAGTGTTGGCAAGGGCTGGGCTGTGCCTGAACCCACAAGGGGACACGGGGGACTGCAAGCCATAGCCCAGCTTTATGATCACCTCCATTTTCTAAGAGACTTCCAGAGCAAAAGGACTCTCTGTAAAGGAGGTTAGTAGTAGCTGAAGGGTCAGAAATATAACAGTTTAGGTATCACTTTGTTTTTGTCTTGTAGCAGTTGTGAAATCTGTGTTTATTTAATTTGTATTAATTAGAAAATCAAAGGTATCTCTGGTCCAGTGGACATTATTCATGTTAGAGTTTCCTTACATCTTTTCATGTAAACTTGACTATATTATAGGATTATGTTTTTGGCTTTTTCTCCCACCCCCTCATTCTTTCACAAACACTGTACACATTATTGATTATTGAAGTTAGTGGTAAGTACAGAAGTCGCATCATGCCAGAGGATTATGAGATTCATGACAATAGAATCATCCCTTATTTTTCTGTTTTCCTCTGTTTCTTACCAGGTGGCTTTTCTGATATGAGATAGAGATTTTGGATTGTTCTTTAGCAATCACATAAAGACAGTTTGCACTTATGTCTGTAGAAGGCAGAAGAGATAACATGAAGGTGAGTGATACCAGTTGGCCAGTTTACTCCTTCTCTTTTGACATTTTCTTTTGGTGATCTGTCATTTTCTTCAGAAATTTCATGTGTCCAGTGGTCTCCATATTCTTTAGTTGGATGATTTATTTTCCTGAAAAGATTAAATCAAAACCCTGCCCCATCCCTAATTCTGGGGTGAGGGTTGTGCCTTTTTAGGGATGTTATATCTTTTATATGGCAAAATGGTTTTTTGGAAATAGAAAAAGTATAATATCTCAATTAAAGTTAAAAAAATCTTTGAAAGTTTACAAATATACCTTAAAGTGTATTTATTTCTAGATAATAAAGGGAATTCACTTTGATTTTTCAGCCTGCCTTTTACAAGTAGCTTTTAAGTAAAATCACTGTAAATCTTACCTGCCTCTGCCTCCCAGGTGGTATGTAAAAGACACGTGCCTCCCAAATGCTGGGGTTAAGGCTATTAACCACCAACACCCTGTCATTGTAACTCCTGAATTTAGAAAACAACTAATTAATAGAGAACTGCTTGTCTCTGCTGGGATTAAATGCATGGCCTATCACCACGCTGCTCAAATATGTTATATTCACTCCAAATTATTCCAACTCAAACAAGTTTATTCCTTTGAATTTATTTCAAACATTTTAAACCTCTTAACTGTTTTTAATATGAAAAAACAAAAATATCCTTTTTATTTAAGAAGAAAACTTTAGTCTTTATTAAGTTAGTTTGGACTGAATGACCACAATGTCTGATGAACAGTTACCTCTGCTTATTCAGGAGATCTCTACTATTCAAATCTAATCATTATCAATTTTGATAGGATCTACCTTTCTTTTCCTGTGGAAACATTCAGTTTTACCACTGAAGACACAGTTCAGTAGTTTCTCATTGTCTACTCCTTTTAGTTTTGTTTACTTCTTTTTGTTCTAGAGTATTTAGGTATGCTGTTAAGTTGCTACTAAGAAATCTTTCTGATTATTTTTTTCTGAAAGTGTTTAGTGTTATGAACTGTCTTTTGGTCAACAATTCCATTGTGTACTATGATTTTTAATATGTTGTGTATTCATTTCATTGACTTCTAGAAAGTCTTTAATTTCTTTCTTTATTTCAGTTTTGATCCATTTTTTATTCAGTAGAGAGTTGTTCAATTTCTATGAGTTTGTAAGGTTTCTATTGTTTTTGTTATTGGTGATGTGCTGCTTTAAACCTTTGTGGTCTGATAGGATGCAGGAGGGTATTACAAGTTTCTTATATCTTTTGAGACTTCCACTGTTCACGTATATCATTAATTTTGGAGAACAATATATGAGTTGCTGAGAAGAGGGAACAATCTTTTGTGCTTGGGTAGATGTTCTGTAAACATTATTTGGGTAAATTTAGTTTTTTGATGTTAGTTAGCTGGAGCATTTCTCTGTTTAGTTTGGTCAGGAGCACCTGTCCATTGGTGAGAGTGATATATTGAAGTCTTCCCCTATCGATTAATGAGGGCCAGGATGTGATGCAAGCTGCAGAAGTGTTTCTTTTATAACTTGGGTGCTCTTAGGTTGGGGGCATAGATGTTAAGTATTATGTTAATGTTATATTGCTGGATGTTTTATTTTAATATGTCATGTCTTTTGCCATCTTTTGATTAGTTTTTTTTGAAAACTGTTTCGTTACATATTAAAATTTCTATACAATCTTGATACTCTAGTCCATTGATTTAGAATATCTTTTTCCAACCCTTTACCTTGAGATAATGTCTATCTTGATGTGAAGCTGTGTTTGTTGTACTTAGAAGAAGGGTGGATTCTATTTTATCATCTATTTTGTGAATCTGTGTCTTTTTATTGGTGAATTTGGGTTGATGTTATTAAAAGATATCATTGAACACTGATTGTTATTTTTGTGGTGGTGGTAGTTTTAGCACCTTGAGTGGGGCTGTATTTATAGATACATATTATTTAAAATTGACCTTTTTATGGAACATCTTATTTTCCCCATTTGGTGATTGAAAGTTTCTGGGCATAGTTAGTAATTTGTGTTGGCTTCTGTAGTTTTTTTTTTTAGAATCAGAAACATTCTGTCTAAGCTCTTCAACTTCTAGCATTTTTACTGAGAATACAGGATTAATTCCAATAGATCTGCCTTTTTTTCTTTTTTGGTTGGTTTTTGTTTGTTTTGGTTTGTCTGATTGGTTGGTTAGTTTGGTTTGTTTGTTTGTTTTCATTTGCAGCTTTTCATATTCTTTCTTTGATCTGTATATTTAGCATTTTGATTATTCTCTGTTAAGAGGACTTTCTTTTCTGGTCCAGTGTCTTTGGTATTTTGTATGCTTCTTGTGCCTTGATAGACATCTTCTTCTTTAGGTTAAGAAATTTTTCTTGTACGACTTTGTTGAAAATGTCTTCTGGACCTTTGATCTCATCCTTCTCCTTCTAATCTGATTATCAGCATGTTTTGTGGCGTCATAATGTCCCAGAGATCCTGGATGTTTCCTGAAAGTTTGAATATAGACCAGGCTGGTTTTGAACTTACAGCTCTAACTCCAGTTGAGTGTTGGGCTTAAATTTAGGCCAACATGCTTGGCATCAACATCACCATCATTGGCTGCTGAGCATGGAATATAGAGTTTTAGGTATTTATTTTGTTTTGTTTTGTATATGCAAGCATAGGTTATTGTGTTGATCTTCATCCACATTTTGCATTGGAAATTTGGCAGGGAGTATATTTAATTTCTTAGGATGGCATTTATTCATGACACTAACACTATTTGAGCTTTCTGAGTCATTGAATTGTAGTTGTGTGACATTCTTCTTACCTGTTGTATTTTTTATTTTGTTTGCTTTATTCACACTTAATTTATTAATTTATTTTTAATTTAAATTTGTTTTTATAATTTATTCTCTGACATGAATTCAAGTCTTTGATCACCTCCTCCTGGGTGGTGCAGCCTTGCAAGGCCACAGAGGAAGATGATGCAGCCATCATTGATGAGACCTGATAAGCTAGAAGGGAAGGAGTTCCTCCCCCATTAGGAGAGTAGAGAAATGGCATAGGAGAGAAGAAGAAGGGTGGGTGGTACTGGGAGGAGATGAGGGAGGGGGCTATGGCAAGGATACAAAGTGAACACATTGTAATAAATAAATTAATTGAATTAAAAAAATTTATCCACTTAACATCCCAATTGTAGTCTTCTCCCTTGTCTCTTCCTTGTTTCACCCTCCATTCTTCTTTCCTCCTTATCCCACTTCCTATATCTCAGATACAGGGAGCCCTCCTCTCCTACCATCTGAACCCAGCCTATCAAATCTCACTAGGACTTCCTGCATCCTCTTCCTCTGTGGCATAGCAATGCCCCCTCCACCAAGGGGAAGTGATCAAATAGAAGACAACAGAGTCCTTGTCAAAGCCAGCACCTTCTCCCCTTACTATGGATCGAACATGGAGACTGAGCTGCCTATCAGCTACATCTGAGCAGAGGTCTGGTTCCTCTTCATGAATGGTCTTTGGTGGGTCCATCAATCTCTGCAAGTCCCAATAGCCCCAGATTTGTTGTCCTTGTTGGTCTTCTTATGGAGGTCCTGTCAGCTATGGGTCTTTCTATCCCCCAAGACTTTCCTATGACCCCCTGTGCTCTGCTCAAAGTTTGGCTGTGAGTCTTAGCATCTGCTTTGATCCCCTGCTGGATAGAGTCTTTCAGAGGACATGTATGTTAGGCTCTCATCCTGTTTCCTCTCCTCAGTCACTTCTGATGTCGATTCTATTTGCCCTTTTGAATAAGAATTGACCATCCTACATAGGGTCCTGTTTTTATGTAGCTCCTTTAGGCTAGTGGATTGTAGTATGTTTTTCCTGTATTATGGCTATTATCCACTTACAAATGAGTATATACCATGCATGTCGTTCTGCTTCTGGGTTACCTCACTTAAGATGATCACTTGTAGTTCTATCCACTTGCCTGAAAATTTCATGGCTTCCTATTTTAAATACCTGAGTAGCATTGCATTGTGTGAATATACCACAATTTCTGTAACCATTGTTCAGTTGAGAGACATGTAGGTTGTTTCATAATTCTGGCTATTGTGAATATAGATGCTATGAACATAGTTGAACAAATATCTTTGTTAAATGGTGGAGCATCTTTTTGTTATATGCCCAGGAATGGTATAGCTGGGTCTTGAAGTAATACTATTTCCAATTGTCTGAGAAAGTATCAGATTGATTCCTAAAGTGGTTGTATAAGTTTGCACTCCCATCAGCAATGGAGGAGTGTTCCTCTTTCTTCACATTCTAACTAGCACATGCTGTCATTTCAGGTTTTTTTCTTAGCCATGATGGGTTTAAGATGGAATTGTCAGTGTAGTTTTGATTTGCATTTCCGTGATGACTATGGATATTGAGCATTTATTTAAGTGTTTTCCACCATTTGATATTCCTCTGTAGAGAATTCTCTGTTTAGTTCTGTACCCCAGTTTGAAAGTGCATTATTTGGTTTGTTGGAGTTTAATTTATAAAGCTCTTTATATATTTTGTTTGTTATTTATAGAGCTCTTTAGAGAGCTCTCTGTTGTTTGTACGGTTGGAGAAGGTCTTTCTCAGGCTGTAGGTTGTCATTTTGTTCTATTGACAAAGTTCTTTGCTTCATAGAATCTTTTCATTTCATGAGATCCTATTTATTAATTGTTGATTTTAGAGCCAGTGCTTTTGGTATTCTGTATAGGAAGTTATCCTCTATGCCAATGACATCAAGGCTCTTTCCCACTTTTTCTTCTAATAGATTTTGCATATCTGGTTTTATGTTGAAAGTCTTTGATCAACTTGAACTTTAGTTTACTGCAGGGTGATAAATACGGATCTACTTTTATTTTTCCACATGTGGACCAGCACCATTTGTTGAAGATGCTGTCCTTTTTCCATTGCATGGTTTTGGATTCTTTGACAAAAATCAAGTGTCCATAGGTGTGTGGGTTTATTTATGGATCTTCACTTCAATTCCATTCATCCACCATTCTGTTTTTATTCCAGTACCGTACAGTTTTTATTATTATTGACTTATAGTAGAGCTTGAGATGAGGGATGGTGATACCTACTAAAGATCTGCTATTACACAGGATTGTTTTAGCTATTCTGGCTTTTTTAGTTTTCCATATGAAGCTGAGAATTGTTTATTTCAAGTTCCTTAAGGAATTGTGTTGATATTTTGATGGAACTATCATTGAATCTGTAGATTGTTTTTGGTACGATGGCAATTTTTACTATGTTGATCCTACTGATCCATGAGCATGAGAGATATTTCTATCTTCTGGTATCTTTTTCAATTTCTTTCTTCGCAGACTTGAAGTTTTTTTTTTTTTTTTTTTCATATACATTTTTCACTGGCTTGTTGAGGAAAACATCAAGATATATTATGTTTATTTTGTTTTGTTTTGTTTTGTTTTCCTGGCTATTGTGAAGGGTGTTATTTTCCTAATTCTTTCTCAGTCCATTTGTCTTTTGTATACAGGAGTGCTACTGATTTTTTTTTTTTAGTTAACTTTATATCCAGCCACTTTGCTGAAGTATTTTTCAATTGTAGGAGTTCCCTACAGTAGAATTTTTGGGGCCGTTTTTGTGTACTGTCATATCATCTGTGAAGAGTGATATTTGACTTCTTTCTTATCAATTTGTGTCCCCTTGATCTCCTTCAGTTGTCTTATTGCCCTAGATAGGACTTTGAGTACTGTACTGAAGAGATTTAGAGAGAGTGTGTAGCCTTGTCTTGTCCGTGAGTTCAGTGGAATTGATTTAACTTTCTTTTCATTTAGTTTGATGTTAGCTATGGGGTTTCTTTACACTATCTTTACTATTTTTAGATCTGTGCCTTTGTCCCCAGTCTCTCCAAGACTTTAAACAAGGATCACTGTTGGATATTGTCAAATGTTTTTTCACCATCTAAGAAAATAATCCTCTATTGTTGTTGTTTTCAATTTGTTTATATGGCAGATTACATTGAGGGATTCCACATACGTAAGGTCTATTTTATTAGATATTAGAATGGCTACTCCTGCATGTTTCTTGGGTCCATTTTCTTGGACCCTCCTTCCAGATCTTTACTCTCAGGCAATGTTTATCTTTGTGACTTAGATATGTTTCTTGTATGCAACAGATTGTTGGGTCTTGTTTACGTATCCATTCTGTTAGTCTGTGTCTTTATTGGAGAGATAAGTCCATTGATGTTGAGGGAAATTAATGACCAGTGGCTGTTAGATCCTTTTATTTTGATGTTGCTTGTGGTAGTGTGTTTGTGTGCTTGGTTACTTTTAGTTTTGCTGTAGTGACATTATTTATTCCCTGTGTTTTCCTGAATGTAGTTAGCTTTCCTGGGTTGTAGTTTCCCTTCTAGGAGCTTCTGTACCTCTGGATTTGAGGGTAGGTATTGTTTAAATTTGTTTTTGTCATTAAATATCTTGTTTGCTCCATCTATGATGACTGAGACTTTTGCTGGGTATAGTAGCCTGGGCGGTCATCTGTGTTCTCTTAGGGTCTGCATGATATCTGTTCAGTTTCTTCTGGCTTTCATAGTCTCTGTTGAGAAATCAGGTGTGATTCTAATGGGTTTGCCATTATATGTTACTTGGCCTTTTTTCCTTTGCAGCTTTTAGTATTTTTTCTTCGTTCTGTATACTTACTGTTCATTATGTGGTGGGAGGATTTTCTATTCTGGTCTAATTTATTGGGTGTTCTGTAGGCCTCTTGTAGTCTTATAGACCTCTCTTTTAAGTTGGGGAAATTTTCTTCTATGATTTTGTTGAAAATATTTTCTGGGCCTTGGAGGAGGGAATCTTCTTTTTCCTCTAGTCCTATTATTTTTAGGTTTTGCTTTTCATGTTGTCTTGGATGGTCTATGTCAGGAACTTTTTTAGATTTAACATTTTCTTTGATAGCTACATCTATTTCTTCCATTGTGTCTTCCACACCTGAGATTCTTTCTTCCCTCTCATAGTCTATTCATTATGCTTAGCTCTGTAGTTCCTTTTTTCTTCCCTAAGTTCTTTCTCTCCACAATCTCCTCCATTTGTGTTTTCTTTAATTTTTCCAATTCTATCATCAGATCTTGAGCCATTTTATTGATTTCCTTCACCTCTCTGACTATTTTCCTTCAATCCCTTCAGCTGTTTGTTTGAACAATCCTCTGTTTCTTTAATTTCTTTCAGTGATTTAAGTATTTCCTCTCTAAAGGCCACAAATTGTTTGGCTGCAACTTCCTGTATTTCTTTAAGGATGGCCACAATCTCTTTGTCTTTATCTTCTTCTATTTCTTTGCAGATGGCAATATTCTGTTCGACTTTATCTTCATCTAGGTCTTTACGAAGTTTATTTGTCTCCTCTATTATCGTGTTCATAAGCACAGATGTAAGGTCATCTTATTAAATTTCATTTACGCTGGGTTATCCAGGGCTGCTTGCTCCAGGATAACTTGTTCTAGGGATGCCATATTGCTCTGTCTTTTGTTGGTTGAGCTTTTATGCTAGCCTCTACCCATTAGGCTATCTTAGGTGTGGGGGGTTAGTTTCTGGTACTTCCTGGGATCCTGTGGTGGGTCGAATCCCCTTGACAGGAAGATGATTTTTCCCAAAGCAGGCCTCCTCAGCTTTTTGGGTATGGTCACTGAATGACAGGCGTTTTTCAGGAATTGCCACAGCTCACCTCAGGCATATACACCTGAGTACTAATTGTGGCCTTTGCTAGTAAAGGGGACTATCCTCTCACCCAGAGAAGTCCTGGAGACAGCTGCCCTGCTGCTGGGTTTCTTGCTGTAAATTTAGTGAGCTGCTGCTGTAACCTGGTTTGTTCAGTTTAGTTAGGGATAACTGGTTTTCCCTTGGAGCAGTATCTGGGGGTTGATCTCAGGGAACCCAGGTTTCTGTAGGTCTAAGTTTGGAGCTCCATGCCCCAGTACTCAAGTGGTAATCAGTGGCAGGTGTACACCACTCTCATGTGTGAATCAGGAGGCTTGAGTCTGGAGCCTGTGGATAACCAGAAACTTTTCCAGAGCTAGGTGTCCTGAGGTAGGGCCAGATGTTTCTCCCACCTTTGGGATTTCTCCCAACAGGAAGACCCAGTCTGTACTGTTGGAGGTATGTAGAGTGTGTAGGCACTTGCTTGCGAGTGGTGGCTCCAAGCCGGTGACTAGACAGGAACCTGGGAACTTTTTCCGAGATTATTCCCATATGTGGTATTGGTAGTGGTGGTGGTGGGGTCAGCTGAGTGCTCTAAGCTGGGACCTGCTGTTTCCCTCCCTGTGGGGTTTTCTCCCTACAGGGAAACCCATCCTTTAGTGCCCTGGCACACACAGTTCTATCTGTGATGGAGAGTCAGTTGCCTGGGTCTGGCGGCTGGAGCCCCACTCAGGGCTGGCTGCTGTGCACCTGCAAGTCTACAGGACTTTACCAGGGATAGACTGGGTGACATTTGGTCAGTCCCACTTGCTTCCTTTCCTGTGGGGTTTTCTTGAGAGTGGGACTCCCAGACTCTGGTGCCCTGGGGTGCACAGTTCAGCCTGGGAAGGTGATCAGGACATGCTTCTTGGGTATATTTGCTTGAAAACCTTACTCCTGCCAAAACAGCGCAGAAAAATTTCCAGGGATTAGTTGTCTACTCTGAGGTTGAACCCAATTGTTTTTCTCATCATTGGGTTTCTTATCACCTTGTAAACACAGTCAATGGTGTTTGGGGGCAAACAGTTCCAACTATTTGTCACTGTGCAGTCTTTCCTACCCCGCTGATCTGTCACAGTATGCAATCAGCCCTGCCATCTGGGATCTTTTTAATTTTTACTGAATATGATTATTTTGATTGTATGTATGATTATGAACCTCTTGTGTGCTTGATCATCACAGTAGTCCAAAGATGTGTTCAGAACTCATGAACTTATAGCAATTGATAATAGTGGGTCCCAGTTAAACACTGACATTTCAGACCAATTATTTGCAAGAGCAGCAAGAGCTCCTCACTGCTGTGCCATCTCTCCTGCCTTATGTTGCTTACATATGATCAACATTTACATTGCTAATATTTTCATCTTTCTATTTTTAGCTGTTTAAACATGCATTCCCTTTTAGCAAGATCTTATTAAAATTACAGTTTAAGCTAGGGCAGTGCAGAATTCTAGAAAATGAATACACAACTAAAGTGAATGTAAAATTCCTTGTAGAAGCTTCAGTAGAGACCTCTGAGTTATTTCAATCTTTTGTGTTTGTTTGATTGACTTTTAGGGGAGGCTCTGTCTTACTATATAAGTCTGTTTGTAATAGAACTCTTTGCATAGATCATGCTGGCATCCAATTCAATAAGGTACACCTGCCTCTGCCTCCTGTGTGATGGACTTAAAGGCATTACAGAACACACCCAGCTTGTCCATCAATTTTTGTAGTTAGTAACTGTTCATAAATTTCTCTGATGTGTACTTAGTACTGTTCATCTGTTAATTTCTCTCTGTGTGTCTGTCTCATTCTATTTCTCTCTCTTGTCTCTGTTTGTCTTTGTCCACATTAATTGACATGACTATTCCAAAGCTATATCCTATTCAAAAAGTTCAGATATGACACGGTTAACCTTCATTATTCAGTTTTCTTCTAAAATGACTTAGTGATAACATTAACACTTATGTTTTAATAGAAAAGTTTTAATCTTTATTTTTAAACTATAGACTATACTATAATAGTATAGTTTATACTATAACCTATAAACTATAGATTTAGAAAGGAGAATATACAAAACAACGATCAAAGAATAATCATATGTTCTATGCCTTTTCTTTTGTCTGGGAACTCAGAAATATGATGTTATCAGCTATGATTATTGTTGCTTGCCACTCACATTACTTTTACCCATCTATTCACTGTAGTACAATTTCCCTTCCACAAATATATGAGCTTTCATATACTGGTATGCCACA
>JAEOAE010000539.1:0-22403 GCA_036365155.1 Meriones psammophilus
GAATGGCTGGTGTTTTTTTCAGGAGTTGCTCACCTCAGGGATATAGACCTGAGTGGTAACTGTGGTCTTTGTTAGTCGAGAGGTTCTCCTCTCACCCAGGGAAGTCCTGGGAGGCAGCTGCCCTGTTTCTGCGTTCTTGTTGTAAATTTAATGATCAGCTGCTGTGACCCAGTTGGACATCAGGCGCCTCAACTGTTTGTGCCTATGTCTGGAGCACAGCTGAGTGCTGGCGCCTTGGCCCCACTAGACTGTTAGACTTTTTCTAGGGAAGGATTGGGTGATTTAGTTCAGTACAGTTTCCTTCCTTCCCTGTGGATTCTCTGGAGACACGGACTCCCAGTGTCTTTTTTTGCCCTGGTGCACACTGCTCAGTGTCCACCAGCTGGCTGGCCACAGAAACTGCCTGTGCCTGGAGCACAGCTGTGTGATGGCGGCTCAGTCTCTGCCAGCTGTCTGGTGCGCAGAAACTGCCTGTGTCTGCCTTTGCGGCTTTTGGGAGCCTGAGTGCCCCTCTAAGCTGGGTAATTTTCCGGGGACCTTTTCAGGTTGGGGGTGAGCTGAGTGCTCTGAGATCCGACCCGCTGTTTCTATCTCCGGCGGCGAATCAGGCGTGCAGGCAGGCAGGGAGGGCTCTGTGCTGGAGCCTGGGTCCGTGGCTCTGGCTCCGGGCTGGCTCCTGGGGTGCCCGTGGAACCCGCCCGAGTCTTTTCCAGGGGATGTCTGGGTGACCTAATGCCGGTCCCAATCGTTTCCTGTACCCTGGGGTTATCTCTCGACTGAAAATCCCAGTCTCTGATAGTGTGGTGCACACGGTTCAGTCTGGGACCGTGACCAGAGACACTGGCTTGTGGCTCTGGGTTGGGGCTGGGGCTGGTGGCCGGCAGCCAAGCGTCTGGCGGAACGGGGATCTCTTCCGCAGTTTAGCCGGGTGAGTTAAAAGCTGATTGAATCCCCCACCGTGGGGTATCCTCTCACCTGGGTAACACAGTGACTGTGTTTTATGGCCAAGAGTTCTGATTGCTGGTCACTGTGCTGATCCTGCTGTGCTGCTGCTCAGAATGAGGGTCCTCCCGGCGCCGCCATCTTGCCCCTCCTCCTCATAACTTTATATTCTTAAAAAACTCACAAATTTTACAGTCAGAAAGCATACACCTTCCTCTGTGCATGGTCAGAAAGCCTGAGAATTCACTCTGGGAAGGCAGCAAGGACAGTGGGAAGTCTATTGCCATTGTGAACATTTTATTTCTCAGTTGGGCCACTGGAGTACACTCCATTCTAAAGAATTAATGGCTTCTCCACAGAGCAGTCTGTAAATGGACTTATGTAATAGGACACATGAAAATTATTAGAATAAAATTTAATTTTTTCTTCAGCGAATGGAGCATATATATTTCTTGGTTCATTTACTGATAACCTTAGCTGGTAATGTGACAGCATAATTCATTGTGTGTTTTCAACACAATTTGTTGATATTTGCAATGAACCACAAATGATCTGGAACTGAAAAGACAGCTCAGTGATTAAGCACACTTGATGTATCAATGCTAATCTTGCTCTCCATGCTAGGATTTTGTCTGCCTTAAGCTTGCACAGGCCTTGTGCAGACTGTCACAAAACTGCCTCTTCATAAGTTCAGCTGCCCTGCTGTATCCAGAAGACACTGTTTCCTGTAGTCATCCTCCATCTCTTGTCCCCACACTGACTTTTCTTCTGCACTGATCCCTGAATCTCTTGAGGAGAGCATGTCATAGACATGTGCCATGAGGGCTGACCATCCCATACTCTCTTCTCTGCACTTTCCCTGATAGGGGGCGCAGGGATAATCATTGACCAGTGCAGTGAGTTTCTTTTTTTTTTTTTTTTTTCAATGCAGTTTATTCAGGAACCTTGAACAATCCTCGGACCCAGGGGAAAGCCAGCCCACAGCTTAAATAGCCTCTGGGTAGCCAACCCAGGCGTGCTACGTGGGCAATGCAGATAGGTCCACATACATGGAAGCAAGCCAGATCCTCAGCCTTAGCCAAATGTGTAATTGTTCGTGACAGAGAGCACTCACCATCGGGAAGGTGGAAGGCAGAAACCAGCTCCATCTTTAAGGCATAGCATTCCGCAGCTCTCTACAGTTCCCCCTTTTTGTTTTAGACGCATCAGGCAAGAGTAGAGGTCTGATCTCTGATATTAGAAATAAATTGGGACTTTGTACCGATGTTCATTTAGGTGTCATCCACCCAAAGAGCATCAGACCCGACTGATACCTTTTTCTCAGAGCTGGGACCTGGGGCATCCACCCGCATGCAATCAGACATGCTCTTCTCTGGGTCGAAAGCGGCCAACCCTGAGTGCAGTGCTTAGCCTCGCATCCTGAGCGTAACATTTTAGCTTTTTATGGTATCCAACCATGCTTGGGGAGAATGTCCTGCTTCAATGGCTGTAAAGGCCTGAATGATCATGGCTGCATCACACTGTTGTGAGACTCTAATCTTGCATATATACCACAGGCAAACCAAGGAGACCAACACCAGATGGCCTACTAAGGCTCCCATGCCCGCCCATTCCTTCAGATGATTCATGGCTGCAGCAATCCATGATGATAATCCTGTGGCTAGTCCTGCGTCCACTCTGGTAGAATTTACTGTGACAATGGCCACTCTCAGCTGCTCCATCGTAGTATCGAATTCTCCAGTCCAATTACCTAAAATATAGCTCGACAATTGTTTAGACAGATTTGCAGCACAGGAAAAATTCTCATGTTATATGCTAGTGACTTAAAGTCCAGCATATTTTCATTGACAGCCAAGTTGAGCGATTTGCCACAGGGTATCAGTTTGCTAATGCACGAGGTCATTCCTCTGATTGAACACCATCAAACTTCCTTTTAGTTGAGCATTAATTCCTTTATGTACAACTAAGGCATGATCTACATTGGCTAAATGATTGATCAGGGTCTGAGTAGTCTGCCCAGTATAACTCATGGCTAATGCCCCGGTGGTAGCTCCAACAGCCGCCAATGAGATGGTAGTAACAATGGTGGCTGTAGTTCCAAGATACCTTTTCTGTCTGAAGAGAGTCATAGCGTGAGGGGCATCAACTGGCACAGGCACCCAGTGAGGCATGCGAGTAACCAGGGCATACCTAAATTTACTAGAATTCCAGCATTGGGCAAAAAAGCAAGTATCATTACCACAATAACTTGGCTCTATCTGGCTAATAATGAATAAAAATGGGGGATATAGACAAACAGGTGTGGGCTTATAGGAAATAGGAAATATTCTGAGAAGCCTTAACCCCCTTGTTGGAACATCCTGCGTCAGTTCTAGAACTAGCAGTGGTGGTGTCCAAGGTCTGAGTAGGTTAAGGAGATCATTGCCCCCAGGGGCGAGTTGTGCTCCATGCCAATTGACTAACTCCCTGTTTTCCTCCACTTTTGAAAGTCATTTAAGGTTCTTAAATTATTTTTTCCCTTTTTTAAAAAATTTTCATCAATTACACTTTATTCATTCTGCATCCCCATAAGTCCCTCCTCCTCCCTCCCAACCCCACCCACCCTCCTCCCTTTGCTTGCATGCCACTCACCAAGTCCACTGATAGGGAGGTTCTCCTCTCCTTTCTGATCTTAGTCTATCAGTTCACATCAAAAGTGGCTGCATTGTCCTCTACTATGGCCTGGTAAGGCTGCTCCCCCAGGGGAGGTGATCAAAGAACAGGCCAATCAGATTATGTCAGAGGCAGTCCCTCTTCACATTACTATGTAACCCAATTGGACTCTGAACTGCCCTGGGCTACATCTGTTCAGGGGTTCTGGGTTATCTCTATGAATAGTCCTTGGTTGGGGTATGAGTCTCTGGGATGTTCCCTGTGTTCAAATTTTCTTGTTCTGTTGCTCTCCTTGTGGAGACCCTGTCCTCTCCAGCTCTTACTATTTCCCAGTTCTTACCTAAAATTCCATTCACTCCGCCCAACAGTTGCCCATCAGGCTCAGCATCTGCTTTGATAGTCTGAAGGGCAGAGGCTTTCAGAGGCCCTCTGTGGTAGGTTCCTAGGTTGTTTCCTGTTTTCTTCATCTTCTGATGTCCATCCTCTTTGCCTTTCCGGATGGGGATTGGACATTTTAGTTAGGGTCCTCTCTCTTGTTTAGTTTCTTTAGATGCACAGGTTTTAGTGGGTTTGTCCTATGTTGTATGTCTATATGAGTGAGTATATACCATGTGTGTCTTTTTGCTTCTGGGACAACTCACTCAGGATGATCCTTTCCAGATTTCACCATTCCCCTGCAAATTTCATAATTTCCTTATTTTTCATTGCTGAGTAATATTTCATTGTGTAGATGTACCACAATTTCTGCATCCATTCTTCAGTTGAGGGGCATCTGGGTTGTTTCCAGCTTCTGGCTATTACAAATAAAGCTGCTACAAACATGGTTGAGCAAATGTCCTTTTTGTGTACTTGGTATATGCCCAGTAGTGGTATGGCTGGATCTTGAGGAAGCGCTATTCCTAGTTGTCTGAGAAAGCGCCAGATTGATTTCCAGAGTGGTTGTACAAGTTTACATTCCCACCAGCAGTGGAGAAGGGTTCCCCTTTCTCCACAACCTCTCCAGCATGTGTTGTCACTTGAGTTTTTGATCTTGGCCATTCTCATGGGTGTGAGGTGAAATCTCAGGGTTGTTTTGATTTGCATTTCCCTAATGGCTAGTGAGGTTGAGCATTTCTTTAAGTGCTTCTCTGCCATTCGGTATTCCTCTACAGAGAATTCTCTGTTTAGCTCTGTTCCCCATTTTTAAGTGGATTACTTGGTTTGCTGCTTTTCAGCTTCTTTAGTTCTTTATATATACTGGATATGAGTCCTCTGTCAGATAAAGGGTTGGTGAAGATTCTTTCCCAATCTGTAGGTGGTCGCTTTGTTTTGATGACGGTGTCCATTGCTTTACAGAAGCTTTTCAGTTTCATGAGGTCCCATTTATTGACTGTTGCTCTTAGAGCCTGTGCTGTTGGTGTTCTGTTTAGGAAGGTTTCCCCTGTACCAATGAGTTCTAGGGTATTTCCCTTTTTTTTTTTTTCAAGCCGATTTAATGTGTCTGGTTTTATGTTGAGGTCTTTGATCCACTTGGATTTCAGTTTTGTGCACGGTGACAAGTATGGATCTATTTTCATTTTTCTACATGTAGACATCCAGTTAGACCAGCACCATTTGTTGAAGATGCTATCTTTTTTCCATTGTATGGTTTTGGCGTCTTTGTCAAAGATCAGGTGTCCATAAGTGTGTGGGTTTTTTTCTGGGTCCTCTGTTCGGTTCCATTGATCCACCATTCTGTTTCTATGCCAGTACCATGCAGTTTTTAAAACTGTTGCTCTATAGTACAACTTAAGATCAGGGATGGAGATTCCTCCGGAAGATCTTTTATTGTAGAGGATTGTTTTAGCAATCCTGGGTTTCTTGTTATTCCATATGAAGTTGAGAATTTTTCTTTCCAGGTCTGTAAAGAATTGTGTTGGTAATTTGATGGGCATTGCATTGAATCTGTAGATTGCTTTTGGTAAGATGGCCATTTTTACTATGTTAATCTTTCCAAGCCAGGAGCATGGGAGATCTTTCCATCTTCTCATATCTTCTTCTAATTCTTTCTTCAGATATTTGAAATTTTTTTCATACAAGTCTTTGACTTCCTTGGTTAGGGTTACTCCGAGGTACCTTATGTCATTTGTGGCTATTGTGAAGGGTGTTGTTTCCCTAATTTCTTTCTCAGCCTTTTTGTCTTTTGTATACAGGAGGGCTACTGATTTCTTTGAGTTAATTTTGTATCCGGCCACTTTGCTGAAGGTGTTTATCAGCTGTAGGAGTTCCCTGGTAGAGTTTTTGGGGTCACTCACGTATACTATCATATCATCTGCAAATAGTGATAATTTGACTTCTTCCTTTCCGATTTGTATCCCCTTGATCTCCTTCAACTGTCTTATTGCTCTAGCAAGGACTTCCAGCACTATGTTGAAGAGATATGGAGAGAGTGGGCAGCCTTGTCTTGTCCCTGATTTTAGTGGGATTGCTTTAAGTTTCTCTCCATTCAGTTTGATGTTGGCTATAGGCTTGCTGTATATCGCCTTTACTATGTTTAGATATGTGCCTTGTATCCCTGATCTCTCCAATACTTTGAACATGAATGGATGTTGGATTTTGTCAAAGGCTTTTTCAGCATCTAGGGAGATTATCATGTGGTTTTTTTCTTTCAGTTTGTTAATATGGTGGATCACATTGATGGATTTCCGTATATTGAACCATCCCTGCATACCTGGGATGAAGCCTACTTGGTCATAGTGGATAATATCTTTGATGTGTTCTTGGATTGGTTTGCAAGTATTTTATTAAGTATTTTTGCATCAATGTTCATAGGGAGATTGGCCGGAAATTCTCTTTCTTTGTTGAGTCTTTTTGAGGTTTAGGTACTAAGGTGACTGTGGCTTCATAGAATGAATTTGGTAATATTCCTTCTGTTTCTATTTTGTGGAATAGTTTGAAGAGAATTGGTGTTAGCTCTTCTTTGAAGGTCTGGTAGAATTCTGCACTGAAGCCATCTGGTCCTGGGCTTTTTGGATGGGAGACTTTGATGACTGCTTCTATTTCTTTGGGGGATATAGGACTATTTAGTTGATTTACCTGGTCCTGTTTCAGCTTTGGTAAGTCAAATCGATCAAGAAAATTGTCCATTTCATTTAGATTTTCAAATTTTGTGGCATATAGACTTTTGAAGTAAGTCCTAATGATTGTTTGGATTTCTCAGTGTCTGTAGTTATATCCCCTTTTCATTTCTGATTTTGTTGATTTGGGTGGTGTCTCTCTGCCTTTTAGTTAGCCTGGCTAAGGGTTTGTCTATCTTGTTGATTTTCTCAAAGAACCAGCTCTTGGTTTCATTGATTCTTTGAATTGTTTTATTTGTTTCCAATTGATTGATTTCAGCCCTGAGTTTGATTATTTCCAGCCGTCTACTCCTTCTTGGTGTATCTGCTTCTTCTTTTTCTAGGGTTTTTAAGTGAGCCATTAGGGTGCTTGAATGAGCTGTCTCGAATTTCTTCTTGAAGGCAATTAGTGCTATGAACTTTCCTCTTAGCACTGCTTTCATTGTGTCCCACAAATTCGGGTATGTTGTGTCTTCATTTTCATTGATTTCTAGAAAGACTTTAATTTCTTTCTTTATTTCTTCCCTGACCCAGCTGTCATTTAGTAACAAGTTGTTCAGTTTCCATGTGTGTTTAGGCTTTTTGTTATTTTTGTTATTGTTGAGGTCCAGCTTTATTCCATGGTGATCAGACAAGATACATGGGATTATTTCAATCTTCTTGTATCTGTTGAGGCTTGCTTTGTGACCCACTATATAGTCTATTTTGGAGAAGGTTCCATGAGGTGCTGAGAAGAAGGTAAATTCTTTTGTGTTTGGGTGTAAAGTTCTGTAAATGTCTGTTAGGTCCATTTGATTCATGACCTCTGTCAGAGACATTGTTTCTTTGTTTAATTTCTGTTTTGTTGACCTGTCCTTTGTTGAGAGTGGGGTGTTGAAGTCTCCCACTATTAATGTGTGGGGATCTATATGTGCTTTAAATTTTATCAATGTTTCTTTCACAAATGTGGGTGCCCTTGTATTTGGGGCATAGATGTTCAGGATTGTGATGTCTTCCTGGTGGAATTTTCCCTTGATGAGTATGAAGTGTCCTTCCCCATCTCTTTTGATTAATTTTGGTTGAAAGTCTATTTTATCAGATATTAGAATGGCTACTCCTGCTTGCTTCTTGGGTCCGTTTGCTTGGAAAGTCGTCTTCCAACCCTTTACCCTCAGGTAATGTCTATCATTGTGTCTTAGGTGTGTTTCCTGTATGCAACAGATTGCTGGGTTTAGTTTATGCATCCATTCTGTTAATCTGTGTCTTTTTATTGGAGAGTTGAGTCCATTGATGTTGAGAGAGATTAATGACCAGTGGCTGTTAGATCTCTTGATTTTGATGTTGGCTGTGGTCATAAGGTTGTGTGCTTGGTTGCTTTTTGTTTTACTGAAGTGAGGTTATTTATTTCCTGTGTTTTCTTGAATGTAGCTAGCTTTCTTGGGTTGTATTTTCCCTTCCAGTGTCTTCTGTAATGCTGGATTTGTGTGTAGGTATTGTTGAAATTTGTTTTTGTCATTGAATATCTTGTTTTCTCCATCTATGAGGACTGAGAGTTTTGCGGGGTATAGTAGCCTGGGCTGACATCTGTGTTCTCTTAGGGTCTGCATGATATCTGTCCAGGCCCTTCTGGCTTTCATAGTCTCTGTTGAAAAGTCAGGTGTGATTCTAATGGGTTTGCCATTATATGTTACTTGGCCTTTTTCCCTTGCAGCTTTTAGTATTTTTTCTTTGTTCTGTATACTTACTGTTTTGATTATTATGTGGTGGGAGGATTTTCTTTTCTGGTCAAATTTGTTGGGTGTTCTGTAGGCCTCATGTATTCTAATTGGCCTTTCCTATAAGTTGGGGAAATTTTCTTCAATGATTTTGTTGAAAATATTTTCTGGGCCTTGGAGAAGGGAGTCTTCTTTTTCCTCTATACCTATTATTCTTAGGTTTTGTCTTTTCATATTGTCTTGCATTTCTTGGACGGTCTGTTTCAGGAATTTTTCAGATTTAACATTTTCTTTGACAGATACATCGATTTCTTCCATTGTATCTTCTACACCTGAGATTCTTTCTTCCATCTCTTGTATTCTGTTGGTTATGCTTACCTCTGTAGTTCCTGTTTTCTTCCCTATATTCTTCCTTTCCAATATTTCTTCCATTTGTGTTTTCTTTAATTTTTCCAATTCTACCTTCAGGTCTTGAGTTGTTTTGTTTACTTCCTTCACTTGTCTGATTGTACTTTCCTGTTTTTCTTTTAGTTCCTTCAACTCTGTTTCTATCATTTCATTCAGTGTTTTAAGCATTTCCTTTCTAAAGGCCATAAGCTCTTTGGCCGCCAGCCCCAGCCCCAACCCAGAGCCACAAGCCAGTGTCTCTGGTCACGGTCCCAGACTGAACCGTGTGCACCACACTATCAGACTGGACTTTTCAGTCGAGAGATAACCCCAGGGTACAGGAAACGATTGGGACTGGCCAGACATCCCCTGGAAAAGACTCGGGCGGGTTCCACGGGCACCCCAGGAGCCAGCCCGGAGCCAGAGCCAGGGACCTAGGCTCCAGCACAGAGCCCTGCCTGCCTGCGCGCCTGATTCGCCGCCGGAGATAGAAATGGCGGGTCTGATCTCAGAGCACTCAGCTCACCCCCAACCTGAAAAGGTCCCCGGAAAATTACCCAGCTTAGGGAAGCACTCAGGCTCCCAAAAGCCACAAAGGCAGACACACGAAGTTTCTGCACACCAGACAGCTGGCAGAGACTGAGCCGCCATCACACAGCTGTGCTCCAGGCACAGGCAGTTTCTGTGGCCAGCCAGCTGGCGGACACTGAGCAGTGTGCACCAGGGCAAAAAAAAAAAAAAAAAAAAAAAAAAAAAAAAAAAAAAAAAAAAGACGCTGGGAGTCCCTGTCTCCAGAGAATCCACAGGGAAGGAAGGAAACTGTACTGACCTAAATCACCCAATCCTTCCCTAGAAAAAGTCTAGCAGTCTAGTGGGGCCGAGGCGCCAGCACTCAGCTGTGCTCCAGACACAGGCTCAAACAGTTGAGGCGCGCCTGATATCCAACTGGGTCACAGCAGCTGATCATTAAATTTACAACAAGAAACGCAGAAACAGGGCAGCTGCCCTCAGGACTTCCCTGGGTGAGAGGAGAACCCTCTCGACTAACAAAGACCACAGTTACCACTCAGGTCTATATCCCTGAGGTGAGCAACTCCTGAAAAAACACCAGCCATTCAGGGACTACACCCAAAAACCTGAGAAGACATCCTTCAGGAAAAACCAGCCTTCGGCAAAGGGGATTCTCTCCACCACAGGATCCCCAGGAACCACCAGAAAATAACCCCAAACACCTAAGATAACACAATGGGTAGAGGCCAGCGTGCAGTGAATTTCTAACAAGGATTGAGAGTTATAATAATCTATGTGAACATAATGTGAAGTCATTAGGAGTTGGATTCATTCTATAACCATTCAGAGGACTACTATAGTCAGTTCTCCCATAGAGTATATGATAGTATTAAAACTATCAATACACATTAATTATACAGATTAGTGGTTTTGTTGTGAAATTTTAAAGTATGCATACGTAACAATTTCCTCATATTCATCTTGTCTTCACTCTCTGTTTTCCTCTCTTTTCCCTTTGTCTTCGTACCTCTTTCCTTATTCATTTGTCTAACTTCTATTTTCACATCATCTTTACTTTCTTTTTTTACTCCTTTTTTCTTTTGTTGTTGATTGTTCATTTGTTTTTTTACAGATGAGAACACATACATTTTGTGTATGTCTAAATGTCTGCTTTGTTTTGCTTAGCATCGTGTCCTTAAATACTATCCACTTTCCTACAGATGGCAGGAGTTTATTTCTTTTCTAGTGGCTCTGTAGTTTCAGGTACAATATTTTGTCCATTCATTGCCTGACAGGTGGTCCCTAGGCTGTGTCTACATCTTGGCGGTCACAGATGCTGCTGTAACACACACGCATGTGCAGGTGTCTCTCTCATGAAACAACCTCTTTCTCCTGGATAAATGCCCATAAGTAGTATTAGTTGGATCACTGGTCTTTCTTCCTTCCTTGCTTCCTTTCTTCCTCTGCTTTCTGTCTTTTCTTCCTCCTTGCCTGCCTACCACTCTCTCTCTCTTCTTTCTTTCTGTCAGAAAATCCACACTATTCTGGGTCTCTATATCTACACACATTTCTACCAACAGCATATAAATATAGAATTGTAATGAGGGGATTTCTGATTCTCATGTCTGTTTTCAGCAATACCAAATTTGAGAACAATGGAGAAGTGTTTCCTCTGTCAGAAATAACTTTAGGGAGTGTTTGTGAGGGGTGGAGCCAGCTGAAAAAAACTGAGGTGCCTGTGAAGTTGGAGTCAGTGTTCTGTGGGGAGATAAAAGGCCACCTGAGTTCCCCTAAAACTTCAGTCTAGGAGGAATGGACAAGGTCTTGAAAGCATTGGTTTTTGTCCTAGGCCTTCTCCTAGCAGGTGATTCATGAAGGAGTAACCACATATCTCAGGATATGTGATTGATTTGGAGGCAGGAGGGAATTGGGGCACCAGACAAAGTCATGTCTTGAAACCATCAGCAGATAGTACATCCTTAGGAACCTAACACCATTTGCTGTTTCCCTACACAGGGGTGAGTAGCCAGCAGAAGGAAAGACGCGACCAGCAGCAGGTGAGACAAAGTCCCCAATCTCTGACAATCTGGGAAGGAGGGACCACAGTTCTGAACTGCTCTTATGAGAACAGCACATTTGTCTACTTCCTATGGTACCAGCAGTTTCCTGGTGAAGGCCCTGCTCTCCTGATAGCCATAAATTCAGTGTCCAATAAAAAGGAAGAAGGACGATTCACAGTCTTCTTCAGTACAAGCGACAAACAGCTCTCCTTTGACATCGCAGACTCTCAGCCTGGAGACTCAGCCACCTACTTCTGTGCAACAAGGGCACAGTGCTTCACAGACACCTGCAGCCCAGACCCAAACCTGCAGCTGAGGCTCCAGCAAAGCCTGAAGCTGGGCTGAGCCTGGAGGGTGTGCAGGAGTTCTTATTTGCAGGACCAGGTGACAGGGAGCACTGTGAGTGTAAGGATTAGAATCATTCAAGCCAGAGGCAGACCAAGATGAAGTCTCAGCATGCTTTTCTACATCTCTGTTTGCTCCTCAAGAAAAGTTCTAGTATTAGATCCATTTCCTTAACTGGTTTAGAGGATTGTTTTTCCTCTGTGGTTATAGAAATAGTTCTCTGTGTGTTTGGTTTGCAGCAACTATAAATTATGAAGGCCCTGTCGCCTACACTCTTGTCAGTGAACTTGTTCATGAGTGGTTGTTACAGCCTAGTGTAAGGAGACCTTGACTTTGGCCTTTGGGATAGAAATCACATAGACTTTTCTTCTACATTAATCTCCTTTGATAACCATATCATTGGGAATTTATGTGACCAATGAACACTTCTACTTCCTCTTGTTTTGCCTCCTATGTCTTCATCTACTTTCAAGAAATTCAAGTGTGTAAACCAGGAGGCCCTCACAGGGATGCAGGTGTGTTTAAAATAGATGAATGACATCAGTGAGGAGGAAAGAATGCAAATTAGTCATATAATGAAAATACACAAGTATCACTAAAGAAATTATTTTACATGTGTATTTCATAAATGAACAAAATATAAAAATGAACTTAAAGGCTTAGTCAATAGAAGCAGCTGCAATATTTATGGCAGTCAGCAATGCACAGAATTAAAGATTCTTTCACTGCCTAATATTTGGCAAGGATCGCTCACTTAATGCTATGTAATAGCCAACAAGATTTCCAATCAAGAAAATTTTTAATTGGTTTTTATGCAACATTGTTAATGGCCTTGGAAGCCCTAACTTCTTTGGGATCCTAGACAAGAGGAAATTTTGAGGCTAGGTTTGGTAGGCTAGCCTGAGCAACATAGTAAAACTTTGTCTCAGAAAACCAAAACCAACAAAAACAACATGGAAGACATTATACTTAAACATCTAAAGCCTACATGTTCTTTTTCTCATCTACAATGAATAGTTTTTCAGTATGAAAAGGGGACAGTCACATAGGAAAATAAAGTCAGTTGGCTCCTAGAGGTAGGAAATATAGCTCACAATTCCAATAGGTAAACTCTTCTTTGTTTTCAAGGTTTTCTATCACTGACAAGTTTTAAACTTGAGTCTAAAAACAAACAAACAAACAGAAAACAACAACAACAACAACAAAACAGAATTTCTATCTGATTGAAATAGGCTTCATTGAATACAACAACCTAGCATGGAAGTCAGCAGAAGAGTGAAGGCATATTTAAGGATGTGCAACAGAGAATTTGGAAACTCTCTGTACTTCAAGACACACCCTGAGCATCCTAGGGAATAAAAGGCTGAAAATAACTTCAAGAGTACTGAGTGAAGGTGAGGGCAAGTTGGCTTAGAATGACCCACTCATCACCACTTGGGTGTCTTCATACAGTTATCAAGCACATTCTGCTTTTAGAGATTGAGGTTTGACATAAATTTCTTCATCAGATGCATTTTCAGCATACAGTCAAGGAGAGTCTTCATTCCTTCAGGGTCTGAGGACAAAAACGTTTATATTGGGCATTGCTCACATATCACAGATTTGTGAATGAAAGATCATTTAAAAAGGGGTTTTGATTTTATGAAAACTATAACAACTATGGAATAGCATCAAACATGGACATGCTTCTGTGCCAGTGAATGGCATTGCTAAACATCTGGACACAGAGGCTCCTCACTCTATTTCTTCTCCTTCCCAGTCTTCTGAAGACTACCATAAAGCTGTGTTATCACAATAATCCTTTTCTGGGGTCAATGGCTCTCCAGGACCCAAACAGAGACTTCAGGCTCACAAGTCTATTTTGATTTTATTTGCCTGAGCTGATGCTTTGGGAATGTTGAAGTTCCAGTGGTCTGAGTTGAGGATTCATGGTTTGTCTCTGAAAAGAAGCCAGGATTTATGTGATTATGTTTCATCGTCAATCAAACCAGGGTCAGGACAGTTGGAAGTTGAGTGAATACAAGCAATACATTAAGGATTCTTGCTGTCTTCCAGTTCCTTCATCATGTCCACCAATTTCATTTCTTTCTCTTCATCTCACTTTCAAAAAACAAAAACAAAACACCCCAGACAACAAAAACTAAACACCCACAAAACAAAACCAAAAGTTCAATTTAACTAAAAAATGCCAAAACCAAACAAAACTCATGTAAGCAGGAGTTAGAGAAGAGGAAAATTCTGATTAAAAAATATTTTATTAACAAAAGTATTTCCTTCAATATAGGGACACCAAGTTTACCAACCATGACCTGACTAAGGTAATGCCATCCTGTCTTGACTCCATTTTGTTTCTGCTTAGACACTTCTCAGTCACATCTGCCTTAGCAACAGTTTGGTATTTCCTTCACCCTGACCTTGGTCCAGACATATTGACTAAAGTAAACAATATTGATACAAACTAAACATGAATTAAAATAGTTTAAAAAGGCAAAAGTTAATGTTAAGTGTCATATTGTGCCTGAAATACCTACAATGTACTGTCAAAACAAATGTTAAAAAGTTCCTATGACAATAACAAAACTAAAGACTGAATATTGGCTTATCCTGAGAAGGCCACTCAGGCCTTATCACCGATTGATTTATTGACTTTGATATTTTTAATTTATTGCTTTTATTTTGGTCAAAATAGAATTACATCATTTTTTACATATTTTGTTAAATCCCTGAAACCCCTTCTGTGTCCTTTATCTCTAGTCTCTGCCATGTTCTTCAATAATAACTGCAAATCCATGGGCTCTTTTTCTATGATTACACAGATGCACACATACATACACACACCCCACACACACAATTATGTAAATACAACCTTCTGAGTTGGTTTAGAGCTGGTTCTGTGCACATGATTTCAGTGCTGACCACTTGCTATTTTATCATTAATCAGGGCTCTTCCCTGGGGATGACCATTTCTGGCTCTCAGCAGTACTCAGTTGTCTGTAGATCCTTGTATAGGTACAGAACATCATGTCATTTCTGTAGTAAAAATTTTCCTTAAAACACACAAAAATATTATAGGAATATGTTATTGTTTTAGTCAGGTGTGTAGATACGCGACTGAATCATAGCAGGTGACTATGATTTGCCTCATGCTCTAACAGGAGTGCGGTTATGCTTGCTTCAGATAGTTTCTGTGAGTATCTCAAGTTTGGAACTCTGGGAACTTTTCAGAGGATCTTTAAATGCTAGAGGCCCAAGTAGCAGAGATGCTGTTGTTGGGTGGTTGGTGGTTGAATGCTGTTTGTGAAGTAGTTGTATACAAAGAATCAAGAAGAAGTTAGGTATCCTGATGGAGTAGATCAAATTTACCCAAGGAAACTTGACACCCCTAATAAGCAAGAAGTAGTCTAATGATAACATTGCCCACTTTCACCTTTATTAGTTTTTCTCTATAAGAAATGAAGAACATGGTATGGTGAAGAGAAAAGGAGAGAAAAAGATACCCAAAGTGTCCAGCTACAACTTTTCTTGGCTAGTGGTATCATCATTGTTCAGTACCTGTTGTGCAGACATAATTTTGTGGTGTCAAGGCTGTTGCTCCCCCATCATTTCTAGGAGAACTTCTTGCAGCACACTTCCTGGTATTCTTGTTCTTATACTTTCTTGGTGCTTTTTTTTTTTTTTAAATGTTTTTTGAGTCTTTGTTGTAGGAATCTTGTTGTAGATGTATTTGTCTGAGGTGGGGAGGGGGTGAACCTCCCATAATCAGTTGTTCTCTTTTTTTTTTTTTAACCAGTTGTGATTTTCTGTGATGGTCTTCATCTGCTGACAAGAAAAGCTTTCATGAAAGACGTGAGAGGTAGTCTTCCAACTCTAGTTCCAAAGTATATGAGATCCCTCAATTGAGACTTGTTCTTGATCTCTGAGAGGCAACCTACCACAAATTAAATAGTCAGCATTCTTCCAAGAGCCTCTTGGATCCCTTGATCAACATATTGAAAAAAAGTTTCCCATGCCTGGCACTTGGTTTCCTGTTTGATGATCCTTCTTTTGAGGGGGGTATTGCCAGCCCAAGTGGAATAATATCATTAAAAATATATGAAATATAATTCCAGGTCAACATGAAACAATAAATATCCTTAAGGGTATTTAAAACATCCTCAGTGGCATTTATCTTCTCTCTGTGTTCTTCTTCATTGACCTCTCTGGCATCTTCCAAATAAGCCCAACATTACCTCCATTTTCCTCAATGACTAATCTATTCTTGTGGTTCTTTAAATACTAAGCTCCATTCTTTTTTAATGTTTTATTTTATTGATTTATTTGTGTGTGTGTGTGTGTGTATGTTTGTGTGTGTGTGTGTGTGTGTTTGTGTGTATGTGTGTGTGTGTGGTGGGTGGAAGCACAAAGGTCTGTGTGAGTATACACAATCTTGTATACATACCTGGGTAGACACATCTGTATGCATGTAAAGCCCAAAAGTTGGTGTCCATGTACTCAAAGGTGGAGTTTCAGGTTTTTACAGAAACGTAGCTTATTAAACGTGTCTTTGGACATGAACTTCAGTATTTATCATTAGCAACAAGTACTTTGAACCTCTGAGCTATCTGTCCACCAACCTTAAGCATTATCTTCACTGGGAAGCATTGTCTGTCAATTAAATCACAGGAAAGATAAAGCAGTATTTAGAATTTTACCAACTGTCTACCTCAGCACTTAAACCCAGTGAACTCCAAAGCCACATCTCAGAGGCTGTGTCTATGCAGCTTGCAGAGCGTCCACCCAGTCTCTGGAGTTATAGAGCAGGAGCACAGCCTTGCCACCCTGTGCTGCCCAGGCTGCTGTGGCTCCCATGGTCTCCTGCTTAGCCACAGAGAGAAGTCCAGGGCATGGGCTCTCAGCACTAAGCAGTGAAATGGGCAAAAGAATGTGACTCTGATACCAGAAACTTGTCCCTGAAGTACATGTTGATCTGCTATTTTTTCTCACAGAAAACTGGGGCTCTTTCAGAGACCTTGTTTGTATTTTCTCTTCTGAGTACCTTTTGGATAATTTCCTCCATTGGGATAATGAGAGCAGATCAAGGATGAAGAGCTATATTCTAAATGGTGATATAGTAGGACACAAGTATTCAATCACAAACCCATGTGGTAACATGACTCTAATGCTTGCAGGTTATATGTATCTTAGACATATAATATCCTCAAGTAACAGGGAGCCCTGCCAAGCTTATCAAGAGACTGGTTTCTAAATTAAAATACAGACTTTAACAAGTGAGATGGAATATGACAGTAAAATGTTACAAAAACTTCTAGGACATGTAACAAACAGAGTTCTCTGTGTGGAGAGAACAGAACACATCTTGTGAGTACAACTTGATGGTAAACTTTTAAAAGCGAGTCAGTTTTTTAGCAGTGGGTTTTTAAATTATTGTAACTCCCCACCCAACTGTGTATGAATGTGTGTGTGTGTGAACCAGTGGTCATCACTGGTTATCTCTCGCTATTTTTTGTCACATTTATTTATTTATTTATTTTTGTAGGAACTCTTACTTAAACTGAAGCTCATCAAAGACTGACTAGTAGGACCCCAAGATCCTCCTGTTTATGCTTCCCAGAGCTCAGACTGCAGGGGTCTCCACAGCATCTGGAATCTTTCATGGCTCCTGGATATCCACATGTAGGGACTCACGATGTACAGCAGTCAACTGACACACTGAACATCTTCTTAGCCCCTGAAGACTATTATTTTATTCCTGTTACAGTTTGCCAGGGCATAAGCAAATGGGGATCTTCAGGAATGCTGATGGGATGCATTTACTGTGTGTTGTAAAACTAGGTTTGTAATTGCAGAATTTGGATAGACCCTATCACTGAACAAAGGTGAAAGTCTATTTCAGAGACCAGTGTTTCACAGGGAAATTCATGGATCTAAGAGAACTTTATATATTTTATTGCTTAAATAGACAATTAGACAACAGATGGAGAGAAGTAAAAATAATATAGTGGTCTGCAAGTGAATTACATATCAAACATGGATGATGATGAATTTGACTTTGGTTCCCAAAATTATCTCCCTGAATAACACCCATGTGTGCAAAGCTACTTCCACCTCAGCAGGGATGGATTTTCTCAAGCTCCCTTTCAGGCAAGGAAGCAAGTAGAGACCTGTGGTGAGCTACCCTTTTCTCTCTGTACATGAAGGTTGTAGCCTGTGGTCACACAAAACCACATTTCCTGCTTGAGGCAATGTCATAAACATAGGAGGTACACGTGCTCACTGCCTGGCCCTCAGACACTGAACACTGAGCTGAGGCAGAGCT
Source organism: Meriones psammophilus (assembly GCA_036365155.1). Taxonomy (NCBI): domain Eukaryota; kingdom Metazoa; phylum Chordata; class Mammalia; order Rodentia; family Muridae; genus Meriones; species Meriones psammophilus. The sequence goes on from JAEOAE010000539.1 coordinate 17,981, forward strand.
GACACGCTCATCCAGAGAGACCTGTGACACATGCCTCCCTGCAGCCTGCTCTGTGTGTTGGTGGCCTTGGTCTTCTATGGTATGGACGTTTCATGTATAGCTGAGGATATTATGGCCTTTTACATGGACATGAGGGGGAAGAGAATTTGGAAAAAAGTCAGCAGAAATGTCTTCAGTTAAGTTTGCTTTTGGGTCTTTCCAGGCCCACTTCCTACACTGCTTGGTGTACACTATCACAGGATAAGCTTCTTATTCTTTCCTCTGGTTGTTCTGCAGGATGCAATGTGGCACAGAAAGTCACTCAGGTCCAGTCAACTGCAAGCAGTCAGTATGGAGAAGAAGTCACCCTGGACTGTTCATATGAGACAAGTTATTCCTATTACCAACTCTTTTGATATAAGCAGCTTGTTACTGGAGAGATGATTTACCTTATTCACAAGATTTCTTCTTCTTTTCAGAATGAGCGGAATGGCCGCTATTCTGTCACCTTGAAGAGATCAGCCAAGTCCTTCAGCCTTGCCATTTCAGCCTTACAGCTAGAAGATTCGGGGATGTATTTCTGTGCACTCTGTGAATTGACCCACAGTGTTGGAAGTGACAGCACAAGCTGAACAAAACTGGAGCTCCTTAGCACAGCCATAGCAGGAGCCCAGCTGAGAATCACACCTGCACATGCTGAGCAACAAGTCTCACTGTGGATGCTTCCTCTGTGGTCTGCATCAGTAGTGTGTTTCTAAGTAAAACCCGATCCTAGGAATTCAGAAACAGTTATGATGAGTGGTTTTCTTTTAATACTTTGTCTTGAAAGTATTTAGTTAAAAATAGATCACAGAGAAGATGTGTAGTATTTTCTACAGTTGGGAATATGGCACCACAATAATTTAAAATGTTAGTTTCTCTCCATATTTGCAACAGCACACATCTGAGGGGAGCTATCTGGAACAGCAAAGAATGTAATTTTCTTGTGACGTTACACTCAGAGAAGCAGAGTCATCATGAGTAAAGTGGTCAGAGACAGATCATAAGGACTTCATCCAAGAAATACTGGAGATTCCTGGATTATCCCCACAAATCATTGTCATTGTATCTGGCTTTGAGCCTGAGGTACTGATGTCAGCTAGAGCAGCAGTTGGGAAGGACAGTTGCATGAGGGCAGCACATGTGTGTACTGGGACTTGTGGAAATACAGTGAGACCCAGAAGATAATTGATGTCTAGAAGGATGACCACCACATCTCCTCAATCTCTCTAGTTTTTGGGAAATTCAAAAGAAGCCATCTCATTTTCCAATATGATACTAACAGACTTGACGCAAGACAAAGAGAATCTATAAAAGTGAGGAGTAGAGAGTTAATGGTAAATGGAGCTGGCACCTCATTGACATCATATGTGCTTGGAGCCTGAATCTGCAGAGCTATAATATATATTATATTGTGTGCATTATATTGTGTGTAATATATATAATATAATATATTAATATAATATAAATTAATATACTAAGTATAATATGTTAATATATTAATAACCCATTAATTAATATAATTAATAACAATTTTAAATAATAATTAATTATATTATTATAATATATTAATACATTATATTAATGTTTTAATATATTAATATGTTATAATTAATATATATTAATGCATCATATTATATTATATATTATGTATAATATTATATGTTGTATAATTAATATATATTAATATATTAACACAGTATATTAATACATTATAATTTTATATTATATTATATAAAATCACCTATAGTTTTAGTCTTCTACTGTTGCTTTTTCTATGTTCACCCCAAAACAGAATGAAATGGGGAAAGAAATTCTGAGAAATGTGTTTCTTAATGTGTATTTTAATTTTTTTTATATCATGTCAGTAAACTGTTTTGCCAGCATGTACAAGTGTGTACTGTGTGCATGTCTGGTTTTCATGGAGGCTAGAAGGGACATTAGATTCCCTGACACTGGAGTTATTGACGGGAATGAGTTACATGTGAATGCCAGGAACTCTGCAAAAAGCAGCAAGTGATTCCAACTACTGTGTCCATGTTCCAGCCTCAGTTTTTAAGGAAGTTTTCATAAATTGTGTATAATTAAAAAGTAAATTTCATTGACTCACCAATTAAAAGACACAGGAAAACTGTCTGGGTTAGAAAATAATACCATTTGTGTCTCCAGGAAACATCTCTCATAAGCAAGAACATCTAAAACTGGCACTCAGAGGGTGGATTTCAAGATGCCAAGTAAATGAAATTTGTAAACATGGCACAGTTAGTCTCGTATCTTGCCAGAGTCAGCCAGCAGAGTCGAATGGTTCTTGAGTCGGGAGTGAGGATTAATATTAATAAAATAAAGAAACAGCACACAGGAAACTTTTCTAAAGGTCCAGACTTGACAGCCACAGCAAAAGGCAGGCTACTGCAGCAAGCAGTGCAAGCAGCAATTCTCAAGTCTCTGCCTCTTCCTCTGCCTCCAGCCCTCTGTTTCCTAACATTTAGATTTCCCACATTATACTTGCTTTTTGTGAAATCTTAGGTCTGGTTTATGCTCCATGTCCTCCAAGCTCTCTCCTCCAGCTCTGCTCTCACCCGAGCTCTGCTCTCCTCATGCTCCTCCCACTCTTTCCTGTTCTCTGGCTCCTCCCATTGCACAACATTGTATCTAGTTGCTTTATTTGTGTCCTATTTACACCAGAGTTGAGACAGGATGCTTGGAGCATCATCTTCAGCCTTCTTCTGCAGTAACTGTAGGCCTGTCTTTTTATTGTAGAGTTTCTAAGCCAGAGTAGAAACATCTCAGAACAATGGTTTAAATTCCAAGAGGACCCTGAAGAGGTGTGATCCTCACAAGCTATCCTACCTGCTGTCACAAACAAAAGGAGATGGACTTGCAAATTCTACCCTGCCTTTAGAGAAGGTTGGGTAAAGGCAGTCTCTCAGATGAGATTTAAATATCAAAGCAGCTGCCAGAGGTGCAGCTCCCAACAGTATCTGAAAGAGTAGATTTCTGACCAAAGCCAGACAGGATGATGAAGAGAACAACTACATAGCAATAGAGAGTAGACCTTGGAAATGTTAGTGTGAAAGAATAAAGCCCTAGCATAATGCTGGCAACACTATTTTGCAAGACTGGAACAGTGTTAGGTCAGAAGCAAAGCAAGGCAGGACAGGTGTCCAACAACAGGATATCTGCGGTTGGGCCCCTGGCCTATGAGGGGAAACGGAAAGTCACTGAGAAAAGCACACTAGGTACCCGAGATAAGGGCCGGGTATGTGACTCAGCTCACTGCCTTCCCGCCTTCCGGGTACGTGACTCAGCTCACAATCTGCCTTCCCGCCTTCCGGGTACGTGACCTAATTATGGCTTTGTTTAAACTACCCAATCAGATCCCTGTAACCATGCTTCTCGCTTCTGTAACCGCGCTTACTGCTCCCAATCCCTATAAAAACCCCTCACCCCAACCGAGAGGCGTGCAAGTCCTCCAATAGGCTTGGTCGGTCGCCCCAGGTACTCGTGTATCGAAATAAACCTCTTGCGGCTTGCATCCGAAGGCTGGTCTCGTTGTTCCTTGGGAAGCGGGGTCTCCCCGTCTAGAGAGGCTCTATCGGGAGTCTTTCATTTGGAGGTCCCACCAAGATTTGAGACCCCTGCCCAGGGACCACCGACCCAGAGTCGGGAGGTAAGACTGCCGGCTTTTTGTTCTGTGAGTCTTGTGTATCGTGGTGTTAAGCGGTCTGTTTTGTGTGTGTCTACTTCCAGGGGGTTCAAGTCCCCCTGTGGTCTGGACTTGGCCAGGTCATTTGTATTTGGCAGAATTTGAAAGGAGCTGATGGGCTCGGACTTTCATTCTGCGCGCCCTGAGAGACGTCTCAGGACGTTTGGTGGAGGGTTTAAGTGGGTTCGAGTCCCACCGACTCTCGTTTGGGAAGGGGCCAACTTTGGCTCCCGTTTGTTTGGAGTGACGGGCCGAGAAGGACTTTTTGGGCTCCTCCCCGCTCCGACGGCTACGACCTCCCCTTGGGAGACGGAGAAGCCGGCACCCCAGAACAGTCTCCGCTTGAGTTTTTGCTTTCGATTTTTCGTCGTTCGCTCGGGGCACAGGTTGTTCTCTGTTGTGTGGGTCTCGCTTTTGTGTCGATTGTCGTGTATCTTTGTCTGTTTGAAACGATGGGTCAATCTATTACCACCCCTAAAAGTTTGACTCTGCAGCACTTCAAGGAGGTCCGGAACATCGCCACCAACCTCTCGGTGGAAGTAAGAGTCAGTCAGTTTTAGTCCCGGGAAATTTGGCCAGCTGGTGGATGTTTTTGTCTCAATGTCTCTGTGTAGTATTTGTCTACCTTTTGTCTTCTGTTCTGAAAGGCCTCACAAAACTTGTTTAAAATGTGTGCCTATGCGCTTTATTAAATCTATA
>JAEOAE010000464.1:0-21766 GCA_036365155.1 Meriones psammophilus
GGACATTCAAAAAACACACCAACTTTTTTCTCTTTTTTCATGTCTTTCTCTACCTTTTTCTGTAAATTTTGTGTCTGTGTCTCTCTCCGTGGGTCTGTCTGTCATTCACGATCCCCTTTTTCCTCAGCAAGTCCCTGTGGGGCCAAAGGGCCAAAGGGAAAAGGGGCTTCAAACTCGTACTGTATCAAACCCAAACTTTTCCCGGGTGGTGCCCCGGTGGGAAAAACCCGACTCCGATATTTTGAAGCTGCAGCCCCCAGGAATGCAGTTACCAACAAAAAAAACCTCTAAACAAAGGGCAATTTCCCTTTTTTCCCTGTTTGGGTTGAGTTCTCAAACCAGTCTTGATTGACAGCCCAAAACCCCAAAAATGCCCTTTTTTTCCCCCCCATGGGAAACCATTCCCTTTCTAAATGAGGGAAAACCTGAGTCACACAAAGAAAGCAAAATAAAGTAAAAAAACCCCCTGGAAAATTTTTAACGAAGACCTTTTGCCCCCCCGGGATTTCCCCCCTAATCTCTGGGGAAAATTCCCCCCCACGTCCTCATTCGACAAACTGTCCTAAAAAGGATCATTGTTTTAAAAGGGACCCCCGGAGTTTTTAAAGGGGCCCTTTTCAACACAGTTAAAACAACTAAACCCTCAGGGGGTTTTTGAAATAGGGGCCTATCTGTCTTCAACAGAGGATATCAGTCCTGGAATACATGGGGAAATGTGAAAGTGGAAAAAATTAAAACAAAAAAAATAAAACCCTATAGAGCCGCCTCTCCCGGGCTCCCGCCCCGTCTTGGCTCCCCCCATTTTACTGGGGACCTGAGAAAATGTCAAACAACAACAGACACTTTCCTCTTTTCCCCAAACTTTGGGGTTCCCATCCCGTCACCCCCATTCCCTCAGGCCCTGGGGGGACTGTGTCCCCAGGACCCTTTTAGCATGTGCAGGCTTGCCCCGGCTGTCTCAGCATGGGCGCCACCACTGCCACTTCCTGGCCCGGGTTTGGGGGCACTCCCGGGGCCCCCCTCCCAAATAGACTGGCCCGCCCCTGGGCCCCCAGGCTTCGGTGCCTGCAGGGCACACAAGGACTATCACCCCGGGGGTCCCCAGGATTGGGGGAAAGTTTCCCCCCAAGGCGGGATCTGGGATGTCCCAGATGTCTTGCCAAAAGGGCAAACTCTTCTGGGGGGTTGGCCCGGCCCTCCTAGAACGGGGGCTCCAGGTGGAAGGGAAGGGGGAAAAGGGAGAGGGGGGGGATGCCCAGCCTGTTCTGACCCCTGGAAGGTGGGTGACCCGAAGGGGCGGACCTCAGTCCCCATGGGAAGGGGGTATTGAGTTTCCTCTTTTTTTTTCAGCTTTTTAAGGGAAAGTTTTACTGGGGAAACTTTATCGTCCCAAACCCACTAAAATGCCCTTGCCCCAAAAAAAGTTTCAGGGCTCCTCTGGACAAAAGGGGGGTGTTGGTGGTCCAGAAAATTCCCCGGGCCCTTCCCCCAAACCCAAACATGGGGCAGCGCCCCCAAGCCCCTGCATGTGGGGGCATCCAGGGGGCCGGCCCGTGGTTCCCTGGGGCCCGGGGGGGGACACCACCTGCTCTGCCCTAAGTACCCGAACCGACCATCCTGGGCACCGGGGAAGTCGGGTTTGGGTTACCTTTGTCCTCCGATGCAGGCAGCTGGGGCACCCGCACCAAGCATTTCCCCCCTGGGGCTAAATCAGTGCCATCTTTGCTATGATGCTGGCCCATTTTTTTCTAAATAGGCCCAAATTTGGGCCCAAAAAGGAGACACTGTGAAGACAGCACAAAAGGGCCAACCCCATTACAGTGGGACCGATGCAAAGGGAAAAATGGGGCCTAACAGACAGGAAGGGGTGGTCAAAAACACATGCCCTTCACCCTCCTGCTCTCCCAAACCCCCCCAGCCTGCCCTGCCACATCAAGGGGGGGCGCGGTGTTGTCCCCCAAACCCCGGGAAAATTTTGGGTAAAGGGTAGGTATGAAGGATTGCCCCCTGGCTCAGGGTCCCCCCAAACCCCCAAACTTTCCCCGGGGTCTCTCTAACTTCAAACAAATAATCTCCCCCCTCCCGCCCCACCCTTTCTCCCAAATCCAGCCTGTAGGAAATTCCCAAAAAGGGGAGGCCCTAAAACACACCAAATTTGGACCCCCCCCCAAGGGGGCAGCCTACCCCGGCAATTCCCCGTGGGCCCGGCCTCCCAAACCAGGCCCGATCCATCAGGCAGCCATGCCCCCAGACACATTTTGCCTCACGGAGGGGCCTCCTCTGCATTTTCAGCACTCGTGGTTCTGCCACCATATCAAGACCGGCCAGGACTCCAAGGGGCACTAAAAATTTCTGCAGTAGGTCTCAGGATGGGGACATTCCCAAAAAGGGACAAACTTTGTTTTCTCTTTGCATGTCTTTCTCTCCCATGTCTGAAATTTTTTGTCTTGTCTCTCTCTGTTTTTCTGTACAGCCCTTTTTCCATCCAGCCCCAAAACCCCCGTGGTCCAAAAAAAGGCCCCGGGAAGGGGGCTTTGGCGTGGGTACCAAAACCCAAAACTTTTTCCCGCTGGAAAAAACACAGTGGAAACCACTGAAGGCTCCGGTGACCCCAGGCTGCAACCCCCTTTAGGAATCGTTACCAACAAAACCACCTCTAAAAAGTCAAAAATTTCCCTTTTTTCCCCGCTCATGGATAGAAATTCTCAAACCAGTCTTGATTGACAGCCCAAACCCCGAACTTGTTCTTTTAAAACCCCATGGAAACCTTCCCCAATTTCTACACTGGGAATACCTGGGTCACACAAGAAAAAAAAATAAAATAAAGGAAGCCACCCCCGTGAATTTTTTTCAGGAAATTTTTTTAAAACCGGGGATTCCCCCAGATCTCTGAGGACATTCCCCCCCAGCCTTTATTAAAGTTTCCCAGAAAGGGGGATCATGTGTTTCAAAGGGACCCCACCCCCAAAGAAAGGGACCCCCACAAAGGGTGCCCCTCCAACACAGATTCCCAAACCTTTTAAATTTATCAAAGGGGTTATAGGGTCAGGTACCTATCTGTCTTCAACAGAGGATATCAGTCCTGGAATACATAGAGTGTAAGTGGGGAAAAAAAAAAAACATAAATAAATAAAACATATGACCCCTCTCAGGGGTCCCCTTTTGGGTCCCAAAAACCTTCCCCCCTAAGGGGACCTAGAAAATGTCAGGCACACAACAACAGACACTTTATCTTTTCCCCAACTGGGGGTTTCCCCTCCAAAGTCCCCCCTTCCCTCCCCGGCCCTGGGGGGGCTGTGTGGGGGCCCAAAAGGGGTGCAGGCTTGGCACCCGGGTGTCTCAGGAGGCCTTTTCACCACCCGCCCTTCCTGGCTTCTGGGGTGGTGACACTCAGGGCCCCACTCTCCCCGTGGGCAGGCCCCGCTCTGTGGCCCCGGGGGTTAAGGGGCCTGCAGGGGCACAAGGGGGCCCATCCCCGTCTCCCCAGGATAGGGCAGGGATCTCCTCCACACCAAAACCCGCATCTCAGCATGTCCCAGAGGCCTGTCTTGCCAAAAAGGGCAAACTCTTCTTGGGGGTTGGGAAAACACGGCCCTCCTAGAGGGAGGGGGGCTCCCGGTGGAGGAAGGGGGAAAAGGGAGAGGGGTGGATGCCCAGCCTTTTCTGACCCCCCGAGAAAGGGGGGTTTTAAGGTGCGGACCTCAGTCCCCCCGGGGAGAGGTGGTTTTTGAGTTTTTCCCCATTTTGTTCAAACCCAAAGGGAAAGTTTGACTAAGGAAACATCCTTTAAACCCTTTAGTGCCCCTTATAAAGGTTTTAGGGCTCCTCTTTGGAAAACGGGGTTTGGGGGTCAGAAATTCCCCTTTAACCAGGGCTGAACCGCCCACCCTCTCCCCTGTGGGGGCTCAGGGGGCCGGCCCTGGGTCCTTGGGAGTACACCACCTGCTCTGCCCCCGGCTCCCCCAGGAAGCCCCTCCCGGCACCTGGGAAGTCATGGGTTTGGGTTCCTTTGTCCTCCGATGCAGGGGACTGGGGGCCCCCCAGCCAAACATCCTCCCCGGGGCTAAATCAGATGCCATCACCTCACGCTATGATGTGGCCCATTTCTTTCCACAGTAGGCCCAAAAAAAGGGCCAAAGGGGGGAAAACTGTGAAGACAGCACAAAGGGCAAGCCCCCCCTTACAGTGGGGGCCGTGCAAAGGAAAAATGGGGCCTAACAGACAGGAAGGGATGGGGCAGGCCACACATGCCCTCTCCCCTCCTGCTCTCCCAAACCCTCCCAGCCTGCCCTGCCCATCCCGGGGGAGGCGGTGTTTACTCCCTCGGCTTCCCGGCAAATTTGGATAAAGGGTAGGTATGAAGGATTGCCCCCGGCTCTTGGCCTTTCCCCCCGGGCCTTACAAACTTTCCTGAGTCTCTCTAACCCCAAAAAATAATCTCACCCCCTCCCCACACACCTTGCTCCAACTCAGCCTGTAAGGGAAAATTTCCCCAAAAGAGCAGGCACCCACCTAGACACACCCAAATCTGGACCCTGTTCCCCAAAGGGCAGCCCTACCTGGCAATACTCCAGTGGGGCCTGGCACTCAAGCAGGCCCGATCCATGACATGCATGCCACAGACACATCTCTGCTCCACGGAGTCCTCCTCCTGCATTTTCAGGCCTCGTGGTTCTGCACAACCATATCAAGACACAGGCCAGGACTCACTTGGTCTAAAAGATTCTGCAGTAGGTCTCAGGATGCAAGGGACATTCCAAAGGCGCATAACTGTCTCTCTTTGCATGTCTTTCTCTACCTATGTCTATGAATTTTGTGTCTGTGTCTCTCTCTAGCCGCTCTGTCTGTCCCATTCGATCCCTTTCTCCTCAGCAGAATCCCTGTGGTCCAAGGACCAGGAAAGTCTTCAGCGTAGTACTATCAAACCCAAACATTTCATGGTGCATACACAGTGGTAAACCACTGAGGCTCCGATGACCTAGAGGCTGGCCTTCAGAGATGCAGTTCTTAAATGCCTAAAGCAAAGTCCAGTTGCTTTATTACTGCTCTGTGGATAGAGTTCTCAAAGCCAGTCTTGATTATTAAGACCCAGAGGCTGTATACTACACCCCATAGGAAGCCATTCCACAATTTTACACTGAGAATACCTGAGTCACACAAGAAAGCAAAATAAAGTAAAGGAAGTACCTCTGTGAAATTTTAACTTTGAGGAAGACCTTTGCCAACCGGGCATTCACCTAGATCTCAAGTTTCACAAGGTATGTTTAGGTGGCTGTCCTAGAAGGGTATCATGTGTTTCAAAAAGAGGCTGCAGATAGGGTACCACACAAGGATGCCATCACTACAGATTTAATCAACTAATTCTATACAGGGGTTATGAGGCTCAGGTACCTATCTGCTCTTCTAACAGAGGATATCAGTCCTGGAATACATGGAGAGTGCAGTGGCAGAAAGCAAACCAGCTAAAGCTAGACATACTTGAGGCGCCTCTCAGGCTCTGCTGTGACCACTGAGCACCTTCTACTCTGAGGGACCTGAGGAAAATGTCAGGTACACAACAACAGACACTTTCCTCTTGCACCCTCTTGTGGGGGTCCTCCTCTCAAATGTCACCATTCCTCAGGCCCTGGGAGACTGTATCCTGGGACCCATATAGCATGTGCAGGCTTGACACCGGCTATCTCAGCAGGCGCTGCACCACTCTGCCACTTCTAGCTTCTAGGATGGTGACACTCCAGGGTCCCACTCTCCAGAGTAGACTGGGGCCCAGCTCTCTGCTGGCTCGGGGCTAAGGTGCCTGCAGGGCACCTGAGTAACTATCTTACCGATCTCCTAGGATGCAGGCGCGCATCTCACTCCTCCACACCAAGGCAGGCATCTCAGCATGTCCCAGAGCCTGTCTTGCCAGGCTAATCTTCAGCGAGTTGACAGCACAGCCTCCTAGAGCACAGGCTCCAGGTGGAGAGGAGGGCAGAGGAGTGGATGCCCAGCCTGTGTCTGACCTAGGAAGATTGGGTGACCGGTGCCGGACCTCAGTCCCAGATGAAGAGGGAAGTGGTAGTGAGTTTTATCTTTTGTTCAGCTTTTCCAAGGATGTTTGACTAGGAATCATCATCGATCAGCACACTGGAGTGCCCTTATAAAGTTTCAAGTCTCTCTGGACAAAGCGGGTGTTGGTAGTCACGAGAATTCCACGAGCCCCAACCAGAAGCATGGAGCCGCGCCACAGCTCTGCATGTAGAGGCATCAAGAGCCGGCCATGGGTCCTAGGCGAGTAGCACCACCTGCTCTGCCTCATGGCTCACCAGAACAAGGCCATACAGGCACCTGCTTGAAGTCATGGGTGGCTTACCTTTGTCTCGTTACATTGGCTAGGTCTGCACAAGCATCATCTGGAGGGCTAAATCAGGTGCCATCATTCTCGCTACGTGATGCTGGCCATTTCTTCTAGTAGGCCAAGTTGGCCAAGGAAGGGAGACACTGTGAGACAGCACAAGGACAAGCCCCGATACAGTGGGACCCGGTGCAAGGAAACCTGGGGCCTAGCAGACGGAAGGGGATGGTCAGACCACTGCCCCTTCACCCTCCTGTCTCCCAAACCCTCAGCCTGCCCTGCCACATCAGGAGGAGGCGCGGTGTTAATCCTCGGCTTCAGGCAAAAATTTGGATAGAGGCTAGGTATGGAAGGATTGCCTGACTCTTGGCTACCCCCCAGAACCTATAAACTTTCCTAAGTCTCTAACTTCAAACAAATAATCTCACCCTCTCCAACACACAGCTTGCCAGCTCAGCCCACTGTGAAATTCCCGAAGGCAGAGCACCTACAAACACACCCAGATTTGGACCCTGTTCCCCAGGGGGCCTTCCCTGTGGCTCAGTGGAGCCTGGCACTCAAGCCAGGCCTGATCCATAAATGTATGCCCTACAGACACATCTCTGCCTCCCCCGAGGTCTCTCCTCTGCATTTTCAAGCGACCATTGGTTCTGCACAGCCATATCAAGACCTGAGCCAGGACTCAACACGGTCACTCTAAAGATTCTGCAGTAGGTCTCAGGATGCAAAGGGACATTCAAAGGCTTTTCCAACTTTGTCTCTCTCTGCATGTCTTTCTCTACCTATGTCTAGAGTGCAGTGTCCTTGTCTCTCTCTGTCATCTGTCTGTCATTCACGATCCCTTTACTCCTCCATGATCCTGTGGTCCGGAACCAGAAGATCTCAAATGCATTACTATATCATTAAACATTTCCAGTGTACACAGTGGTAAACCACTGAGGCTCCAGATGACTAGAAACTGCAACCCTTCAGAATGGGGTACCAACAAGCCACCTCTAGCAAAGTCAAGTTCCTTTTGTCCCTGCTCATGGATAGGGATTCTCAGCCAGTCTTGGTGTGAACCCAGAGGCTGCTTCTTGCCACTCTACACCCATGGAAGCCATTCCACAATTTCTACACTGAGAATACATAGAGTCACAGAGAAAAGCCAAAATAAAGTAGAAGCCACCCTCGTAGGAATTTTTAACTTTGAGAAGACCTTTGCCAACCGGGCATTCCACCCTAGATCTCTGAGGACATCCACCGTCCTCATTCGACAGCTGTCCTAGAAAGGGTATCATGTGTTTCAAAGGCACCCACAGATAGGTACCACACAGGATGCCATCCAACACAGATTCAATCAACTAATTCCTTAGGGTTCATGAATAATTCCTATCTGTCTTCAACAGAGGGATATCAGTCCTGGAATACATGGAGTGTAAAAATGGCAGAAAACTTGAAACATAAATAAACCTAAAACATATAAGACTGCCTCTCAGGGCTCCACGCCCTGTCTTGGCTCCCCAAACACTCCACTAAGGGTTAAATGTCAGCCACACAGCAAGCAGACACTTTCCTCTTTGCCCTCAACATGGGGTCCTGCTACTCTCTCAAATGTCACCACATTCCCTCAGGCCACAGGGGCTGGCCCAATCTGGGATTATATAGCATGCAGGCTTGACACCCGGCTGTCTCAGCATGGAGCGCTGCACCTGCCCTTCCTGCTTCTAGGATGGTGACACTCAGAGGCCCCCCTCTCAGAGTAGACTGAGCCCAGCTCTGTGGCCTTTAGAGCTTCAAGGTGCCTGCAGGGCACACAAGGCAGAAGCCTGCGATCTCCCTAGGATCTGGGCAGCGCATCTCCTCCACACCAAGGCAGCATCTCAGCATGTCCCAGGGGCCTGTCTTGCCAAGGACAAACTCTTCTAGCGCGTTGAAAAGCACGGCCTCCTAGAGCAGGAGGCTCCAGGTGGAGGAAGGAAGAGCAGAGGAGTGGATGCAGCCTGTATCTGACCCCCCTGAAGGTGGTGACCCAGTGCGGACCTCAGTCGATGAGAGAGGTGGTGAGTTTCACTCATTTTATTCAGCTTTCCAGGAATGTTGACTGAGTCATCATCGATCCAAGCACACTGGGTGTGCCCATAAAGTTTCAGGGCTCCTCTGGACAAGTGGTGTTGGTGAGTCACAGAATTCCACAGCCTTCCCAACCAGAAGCATGGAGGCAGCATGCACCAGAAGCTCCATGTGAGGGCATCCGGCCCGGCCTGTAGGTCTGGTGAGTGACACCACCTGCTCTGCCTTAGCAGCTCCACCAAGAATAAGGCCATCCTGAGCACCTGGCAGAAGTCTTGGGGTGCAACCTTCATCCTCCGATCAAGACAGCTGGTCACTGGCACCAGCATCCTCCTGGGCTAAATCAGATGCCGCCGGCCTCACATATGATGCTGGCCCATTTCTTCTACAGTGTTTAAGCTGGCCAAGGAAGGAGACACTGTAGAAGACAGCACAAAGGACAAGCCCCATTACAGTGGGACCGATGAGAAACCTGGGGCCTAGCAGACAGGAAGGGATGGGTCAGACCACACATGCCCTCTCCACCACTCCTACTCTCCCAAACCCTCCAGCGCCTGCCCTGCCCATCAGGAGGCATGATTATTCACTCCTGCTTCAGGCAAAATTTGGATGGGCTAGAGTATGAAGGGATTGCCTGACTCTTAGCTACCCCAGGACCTTTACAAAACTTTAATTCTACTTCAGGCAAATAATCTCACTCTCAGCTTGCACAGCTTGCTCCAACTCCAGCCTGTAGGAAATTCCCAAGAGGCAGGCACCTACAAACACACAAATCTGGACCCCTGTTCCCCAAGGCAGCCTACCTGGCAATACTCAGTAGAGCCTGGCATAAAGCCAGGCGATCCGCTTGAGCAGCCATGCCACAGACACATCTCACCTCCACGGAGTCCTCCTCTGCATTTCAGCAGGCCTCGTGGTTCTGCTGGCATATCAAGACACAGACCCAGAACAGATGCAGATTCTGCGTGATTCATAGGGATGCAAGGGTTCAAAGGCACCAACTTTGTGTCTCTTTGCATGTCTTTCTCTACCTATATCTATCAAATTTTGTGTCTGTGTCTCTCTCTATAAACTCTGTCTGTCATTCGATCCTTTCTCACTCAGAATCCTGTGGTCAGGACCCAGGAAAGTCTTCAAATACGTAAAGTACTGTATCAAACCCAAACATTTCCATGGGCTACACAGTGGTGAAACCACTGAGCTCAGATGACCTGAGGCATGCAACCTTCAGATGCGATTACCAACAAAGCCACCTCTAAGCAAAGTCAATTCTTTAATCTCTTCATGGATGGAGTTCTCAAGTGATCTTGATTAAATAGCCCAAGACCCAGACCTTCTTGCACTACACACCCCATGGAAGTATTCACAATTTCTACACTGAGGGAATACCTGGGTCACACAAGAGAAAGCAAATAAGTAAAGGAAGCCACCCTCGTAGAGTACCTTTGAAGACCTTTGCCAACCCAGGCATTCCACCTAGATCTCTGAGGACATCCCCACCGCGTCCTCAATTGACAGCTGTCCTAGAAAGGAGTATCATCATGTTTGAAACACCCCACCCGAATAAATTTTACACAAGGATTGCCATCACTTACAGATTCAATCAACTAATTCATACAGGGGTTCATGAGCTCCAGGTACCTATCTGTCTTCAACAGAGAGGATATATCAGTCCTGGAATACATGGAGGTAAGTGGCAGAAAACTAAACATAAATAAATACAAGACATATAGAGCCGCCTCTCAGGGCTCCCGCCTGTCTTGCTCCCAAACACCTTCACTAAGGGGACCTGAGAAAATGTCAGGCACACAACAACAGACCTTTCCTCTTTGCCCTCAACATGGGGTCTCTCAAATGTCACCCATTCCCTCAGGCCCTGGAGACTGTGTCTAGGACCCATATAGCATGTGCAGGCTTGACGCCGGCTGTCTCAGCATGGGCTGCACCACTGCCACTTCCTGGCTTCTGGGGATGGTGACACTCAGAGGTCCCACTCTAGGTGGGTGAGCCCAGCTCTGTAGCCTCCAGAGGCTTCGGGTGCCTAGGGCACACAAGTGACTATCACCGATCTCCTAGGATCTAGACAGTGTCTCCTCCACACAAGGCAGCATCTCAGCATGTCCCAGGCCTATCTTGCCCAAGGACAAACTCTTCTAGCAGGTGAAAGCACCGGCCCTCTAGAGGCAGGGAGGCTCCAGGTGGAGAGGGGCAGAGTGGATGCCAGCCTGTGTCTGACCCTGAAGGTGGGTGACCGAAGGTGCCGGACCTCAGTCGATAAGAGGTGGTGAGTTTCCTCATTTTGTTCAGCTTTCAGGAATGTTTATTAGGAATCATCATCGATCCAAGCACACTGGAGTGCCCTTGCATAAGAGTTTCAGGGCTCCTCTGGACAAGGCGGGTGTTGGTGGTCACGAGAATTCCAACCACAACCAGAAGCAGCAGAACATGCAAGCTCTGCATGTAGGGGCATCCAGAGGCCCGGCCTGTAGGTCCTGGGGCGGAAGTAGCACCACCTGCTCTGCCCTGCGCTCACCAGAACCATTCATCCCTGAGCACACAGCAGAAGTCATGGGTGGCTTACCTTTGTCCTCCGATGCAGGCAGCTAGGTCTGGCACCAAGCATCCTCCCCTGGAGGCTAAATCAGATGCCATCGGCCCTCACGCTATGATGCTGGCCCATTTCTTCTACAGTATTAAGCTGGCCAGGAAGGAGACACTGTGAAGACAGCACAAAGGACAAGCCCCATTACAGTGGGACCGATGCAAGAGCCTGGGGCCTAGCAGACAGGAAGGGATGGTCAGACCACACATGCCCTCTCACCCTCCTGCTCTCCCAAACCCTCAGCCTGCCCTGCCACATCAGGAGGAGGCGCGTTGTTACTACCTCGGCCACAGGCAAAATTTGGATAAGGCTGGTATGAAGGGATTGCCCACTGACTCTTAGCTACCCCAGAGGCCTTTACAAACTTTTTCTAGGTCTCTCTAACTAAACAAATCATCTCACCTCTCAACACACAGCTTATCAGCACTCCAGCCTGTGAGATTCCCCAGAAGGCAGGAAGCACCTACAAACACACCAAATCTGGACCCTGTTCCCAAAGGAGCAGCCTACCTAATGCCTCAGTGGAGGCCTGGCACTCAAGCCAAACCCGATCCATCATTGACCATGCCTGAACCTCTCTGCCTCACGGGTCCTCCTCTACATTTTCCAGCAGGCCTCGTGGTTTCTGCACAACCATATCAAGACACAGGCAGGACTCCAGCGGTCACTAAAGATTCTGCAGTGGTCCTGCCTCCAGGATGCAAGGACATTCAAAGGCACCAACTTTGTCTCTCTGTGTCTTCTCACCTGTCTGTAAATTTTGTGTCTGTGTCTCTCTCTGTAGCTCTGTCTGTCATTCCTGATCCCTTTCTCCACTCCAGCAGAATCCCACCTTGGTCCAAGGACCAGGAAAGGGGTCTTCAAGTATTAAATGCTGTATCAAACCAAACATTTCCGCTAGTGCATGCACAGTAGTAAACCACCAGGGCTCCTGATGACCCTAGAGAGCTGCAACCCTTCAGAATGCAGTTACCAACAAAGCCACCTCTAAGCAAAAGTCAATTCCTTTTGTCCCTGCTCATGGATAGAGTTCTCAAGCCAGTCTTGATTGACAGCCCAAGACAGGGCTGCTTCTTGTACTACACCCCATAGACCATTCACAGTTTCTACACTAGGAATACCTGAGTCACACAGAAAGCAAAATAAGTAAGTACCCTCATTGAAGTGCACCACTTGAGGAAGACCTTTGCCAACCCAGACATTTCCACCTAGATCTCTGAGACATCCCCACACGTCCTCATTCGACAGCTATCCTAGAAGGGTATCTTTTTAGGCACCACCCGAGATAAGGTACCACACAAGGATGCCATCCAACAGTTCAATCAGCTAATTCCATGCAGGGGTTCACCAGGCTCAAGTGCACCTATCTATCTTCATAGGGATATCAGTCTGGAATACATAGAGAGTGTAAAGTGGCGAAAACTTAAAACATAAATAAATAAGACATATGAGCCGCCTCTCGGGCTCCCGCCTAATATCTTGGCTCCAAACACCTTCCACCTAAGGGGACCTGAGAAAATGTCAGGCACTAACAACAGACACTTTCACTCTTTGCCCTCAACATGGGGTCTACTCTCCGTGTCACCCATTCCTCAGGCCCTGGGAGACTGTGTCACAGGACCCATATAGCATGTCTGGGGCTTGACACCGGCTGTCTCAGCATGGGCGCTGCACCACTGCCACTTCTGGCTTCTAGGATGGTGACACTCAGGTCCCCTCAGAGTGGAGCTAGGCCCAGCTCTGTGGCCTCCAGAGGCTTCAAGGTGCTGCAAGGGCACACAAGCGACTATCACCGATCTCCTAGGATCAGGCAATAGTCCTCCACACCAAAGGCAGCATCTCAGCGCCCCAGAGGCCTATCTTGCCAAGGACTAAACTCTTCTAGCCGAGTTGAAAGCACCAGCCCTCCTAGAGGCAGGAGGCTCAGGTGGAGGAAGGAAATGAAGGTGGAGTCTGCCCAGCCTGTGTCTGACCCCTGAGGAAGGTGGGTGACCGAAGTGCGGACCTCAGTCGATGGAGAGGTGGTATTGATTTTCACTCATTTTGTTCAGCTTTTCCAAGGAATGTTTGACTAGGAATCATCATGATCGGCACACTGGTGCCTTGCGCTAAGAGTTTCAGGGCTCCTCTGGACAAGCGGGTGTTGGTGAGTCACGAGGAATTCCACAGCCTTCCCCAGCCAGAAGCGTGGGACAGCATACCAAGCTCTGCATGTGAGGCATCCAGAGGCGGCCTGCTGGTCCTGGGGCAGGCTGGCTACTGCTGCCCTGCAGCTCCACAGAGCCGACCATCCTGAGCACCTGGCAGAAGTCATGGGTAGCTTACATTTGTCCTCCGATGCAGGCAGCTGAGTCTGGCACCAAGCATCCTCCCCTGGAGGCTAAATCCCAAGTTTGCCGCAGCCCTCCCAGCTATGATGCTGGCCCATTTCTTCTAGTAGGCCCAAGTTGGCCAAGGAGGAGACACCTGTGAAGACAGCACAAAGGGACAAGCCCCAGCTACAGTGGGACCCGATGCAAAGGAAACCTGAGGCCTGAACAGAAAGGATGGTCAGACCACACATGCCCATACCCACTCCTGCTCTCTGACCCCTCAGCCTGCCCTGCCCATCAGGAGGAGGTAGCGGTGTTTTATCCCCCTCGGCTTCCAGAGCAAAATTTGGATGGAGGCTAGGTATAGAGGATTGCCCCACTGATAGCTACCCCAGGGCCTTTACAAACTTTCCTGAGTCTCTCTATTCCCAAACAAATAATCTCACCCTCTCCCAACACACAGCTTGCTCCCAACTCCAGCCTGTAGAAATTCCCAAGGCAAGGCACCTACAAACACACAATTTGGACCCTGTTCCCCAAGGGCAGCCTACCTGGCAATACTCAGTGGGGCCTGGCACTCAAGCCAGGCCTGATCCATAGGCTGGCCTTGCCCACAGACACATCTCTGCCTCCCACGAGGTCCTCCTCTGCATTTTGTGAGCCTAAGTAGTTTCTGCTGTATATCAAGACACAGGCCAGGACTCAGCGGTCACTCAGATTCTGCAGTAGGTCTCAGGATGCAAGGACATTCAAGGCACACCATTTGTCTCCTCTTTATGTCTTTCTCTACCTATGTCTGTAAATTTTGTGTCTGTGTCTCTCCGTCGCTCTGTCTGCTCATTCACGATCCCTTTCTCACTCCAACCCAGAATCCCTGTGGTCAGGATGAAAGGAGTCTTCAAGCGTAGTACTGTATCAAACCAAACGTTTCCTGTGGTCACTTTGATGGTAAACAGGCTCGATGACCTGAAGAGCTACAACCTTCAGGAGTGCGGTACCAACAAGCCACCTCTAAGCAAAGTCAGACTCTTTTGTCCCTGCTCTGGATAAGGAGTTCTCAGCTGGTCTTGATTGACAGCCCCAGACCCAGGCTGCTTCTTGTACTTTACACCCCATACAAACCATTCCACAATTTCTACTAGAGAGTACCTGAGTCACACAAGAAAGCAAATAAATGAAGCCACCTACGTAAAATTTTAACTTTGAGAAGACCTTTGCCAGCCAGACATTCCACCTAGATCTCAGGACATCACCCGTCCTCATTAGGCAAGCTGTCTTAGAAGGGTATCATGTGTTTTCAAAGAGGCACCACGAATGAGGTACCACAAGGATGCCATCCAACAGTTCAATCAACTAATTCTGCCTGGGGTTATGAGGCTCAGTGCCTATCTGTATAGCTAGCAGAGGATATCAGTCCTGGAGTCATGGAGAGTGTGAAAGTGTGAAAACTTAAACATAAATCAAATAAGACATATATAGAGCCACCTCTCTCCAGGGCTCCACGCCTATCTTGCTCCCAAACACCCTTCCACTAAGGGGACCTGAAAATGTCAGGCACACAACAACAGACACTTTTTCACTCTTTGCCCTCAACAGCAGGGTCCTACTCTCAAATGTCACCACATTCCCTCAGGCCCTAGGAGACTGTGTCACAGGACCCATATAGCATGTACAGGCTTGACACCGGCTGTCTCCAGCCAGGAGGCGCTGCTGCCCTTCTGGCTTCTAGGATGGTGACACTCAGGGCCCACTCTCAGGTAGACTGGGGCCCAGCTCTCTGTGGCCTCCAGAGGCTTCAAGGTGCCTGCAGGGCACACAAGCGACTATCACCGATCTCCTAGGATCTAGGCAGCACATCTCCTCCTGAGGCAGCATCAGCATCTCCCAGAGGCCTATCTTGCCAAAGGACAAACTCTTCTAGCGGCGTTGAGAAAGCTGCGGCCCTCCTGGAAGAGCAGGAGGCTCCAGGTGGAGAAGGGAAGGCAGAGGTGGATGCCCAGCCTGTGTCTGACCCCTGAGAAGATTACCGGTGACAGAAAGGTGCGGACCTCAGTTGATAGGAAATTGGTAGTGAGTTTTCACTCATTTGTTCCAGCTTTTTCAGAATGTTTGACTAGAATCATCATCGATCCAAGCACACTGGTGCCCTTGCATAAAGTTTCAGGGCTCCTCTGGACAGCAGTGTGGTGAGTGCGAGAATTCCACGGCCTTCCCCAACCAGAGCGCTGGGCAGCATACAAGCTCTGCATGTGGGGCATCCAGAGGCAGCCTGTAGGTCCTGGGGCCAGTAGCACCACCTGCTCTGCCCTCGCAGCTCCACAGGCGACCATCCTGAGCACCTGGCAGAGTCATGGGTGGCCCGCTGTCCTCCGTGCAGGCAGCTGGGTCACAGCACCAGCATCCTCCTGGAGGTAAATCAGGTGCCATGGCCCTCACGCTATGATGCTGGCCATTCTTCACCACAAGTAGGCTAGGTTGGCCAAGGGGAACACTCTGAGAGCAGCACAAAGGACAAGCCCCCCCATTACAGTGGGACCCGTGCAAAGGAAACCTGGGGCCTAGCAGACAGGAGGGATGGTCAGACCACTGTGCCCCTTCACCACTCCTGCTCTCCCAAACCCTCCAGCTGCTGCCACATCAGGAGGAGGCGACAGTGTTAATCCCCTCATTTCAAAGCAAAAATTTGGATAAGGCTAGGTATGGAAGGTTGCCCACTGACTCTTAGCTTTTGGGGCCTTTAAGTCTCTCTAACTGAAACAAATAATCCTCACCCTCTCCAACACTGGCCCATCCAGCTCCAGCCTGTAGAAATTCCCAGAAGAGCAGAGAGCACCTACAGCCTACCAGATTTGGACCCTGTTCCCCAAAGGGAACCTACCTGTGTCTCCAGTGCAGAGCCCCTGGCACTCAAGCCAGGCCTGATCCATCAGCTAGCCATGCCCCAGACCACATCTCTGCCTCCTGGAGTCCTCCTCTGCATTTTCAGCAGGCCATAAGTGGTTCTGCTGCTCCATATCAAGACACAGGCCAGGACTCAGCAGTCACTAAGATTCTGCAGTAGGTCTCAGGATGAGGACATTCCAAGGCACACCAACTTTGTCTCTTTGCGTAGCTTTCTCTACCTATGTCTGTAAATTTTGTGTCTGTGTCTCTCTCCGTCGCTCCTGTCTGTCATTCCGATCCCTTTCTCCTCCAGCAGAATCCCTGTGGTCAGGACCAGGAAGGGGTCTTCAGGCGTAGATGCTGTCAAACCCGAGCACTCCTGCTGGTAACACAGTGGTGGCTCCACTGAGGCTCCGATGACCCTAGAGAGCTGCAGCCCTTCAGGATACAGTTACCAACAAGCCACCTCTAAGCAAAGGTCAGATTCCTTTTGTCCCCTATCTATGGATAGAGTTCTCAAGCCAGTCTTGATTGACAGCCCAGAACCAGAGGCCTTCTTGTACTACACACCCCATGTGAAGCCATTCCACAATTTCTACACTGATACTGAGTCACACAAGAAAGCCAAAATAAAGTAAAAGCCACCTCGTGAAATTTTAACTTTGAGAAGACCTTTGCCAACCCGGGCATTTCCACCTAGATCTCTGAGGACATCCCCACCACGTCCTCATTAGACAGCTATCTAGAAGGTATCATGTATTTCAAGAGGCACTGCAGATGAGGTACCACTACAAGGATGCCATCCAACACAGATTCAATCAACTAATTCATGCAGGGTTACTTAAGGCTCAGGTACCTATCTGTCTTCAACAGAGGATATCAGTCCTGGAATACATGGAGAGTGTGAAAGTGGCAGAAAACTTAAAACATAAATAAATAAGACATATAGAGCCGCCTCCAGGGCTCCCCGCCCTGTCTTTCCCAAAAACCTTCCCCTAAGGGGACCCAAAAAAAATGTCAAGGGACACAACAACAGACACTTTTACTCTTTTCCCTCAACAGGGGTCCTACTCTCAAATGTCACCACATTCCCTCAGGCCCTGGGGGACTGTGTCCGGACCCCTAAGCATGTGGGCTTGACACCCCCCTGTCTCAGCATGGGGCCTGCCCCCTGCCACTTCCTGGCCCTTTTGGGGGTGGTGCCTCAGGGCCCCACTCTCCCGGTAGACTAAGGGCCCCGCTCTTGGTCCAGAACTTCAAGGGGGCCTGCAGGGCACACGTCCAAACACCCCATCTCCCTGGATCTGGGCATCTCCTCCCACCAAAGGCAGCATCTCAGCATGTCCCCCGAGGCCCTTCTTGCCAAAGGGCAAAAAACTTTTAGCCGAGGGTTTTGGGAAAAACCCGGCCCCCCAGAGAGGGAGGCTTGGGGGGGAAAAGCAGAGGGGTGGATGCCCAGCCCGTGTCTGCCCCGAGAAAAGGGGGGTGACCCCAAGGGGCCCCGGGCCTCAGTCCCCATGGGGGAGAGGTGGTATTGAGTTTTTACTCATTTTGTTCCCGCTTTCCCAAAGGGAAAGTTTGACTAGGAATCATCCTTGATCCAAGCACACTGGAGGGCCCCTTTCATAAAGTTTCAGGGGTCCCCCTGGACCGGCGGGGGTTGGTAGTCCCAGAATTCCCCCTTCCCCCCAAAACTGGGCCGCGCCGCAAATCCTGTGGGGGCATCAGAAACCGGCCTGTAGGTCCTGGGGCGGAAGTGACACCACCTGCTCTGCCCTCGCAGCTCACCAAAAACCCCACCATCCTGAGCACCTGGGGGAGAAGTCCTGGGGGGCTTATTTTTCCCCCGATGCAGGCGCTGGGGCCCAGCACCAAGCATCCTCCCCGGAGGTAAATCAGGTGCCACCCTTTCCCCCATTTTGATCTTTTGGGCCCCTTTCTTCTACAGTAGGCCCAAGCTGGCCAAGGAAGGGGAAAACTGTGAAGACAGCACAAAAACCCAAACCCCCCTTACAGTGGGACCGATGCAAAGGAAACCTGGGGCCCAGCAGACAGGAAAAGGAAATTCCCCGAACGCCCCTCACCCTCCCTGCTCCCCCCAAACCCTCCAGCCTGCCCTGCCACATCAGGAGGAGGCGGGGGTTTTCTCCCCCCGGCTTCCCCAAAAATTTTGGGTAAGGCTGGTATGAAGGTTGCCCCCCTGACTCTTGGGTACCCCAGGGCCTTTACAAAAATTTTTTTGAGTCTCTCTAACTTCAAACAAATAATTCCCCACCCCCCTCCCCACACACCTTTCTCCCAAATCCAGCCTGTAGGAAATTCCCAAGGGCAAGGGACCTACAAACCCCCACCAAATCTGGACCCTGTTCCCCAAAGGGGGCAGCCTACCTGGGAATACTCCCCGTGGGCCTGGCACTCAAGCCAGGCCCGATCCATAAACGGGCCCTGCCCGGGCCCCCTTTGCCTCCGGGGGTTCCCCCCTCTGCATTTTCAGCCCCCGGGCCCCGTGGTTCTACAACCATATCAAAACCGGCCCCGGACTCCCGTCACTAAAAATTCTGCAGTAGGTTTAGGATGAAGGGGCATTCAAAGGCCCCGCTTTTTCCTTTTGCATTCTTTTTTCCCACCCTTTCCCGCAATTTTTGTCTTGTTTTCTCTGGCCCCTCTGTCTGTCATTCCCATCCCTTTCTCCTCAGCAGAATCCCCTTTGGGCCCAAAGGGCAAGGGGAAAAAGGGGGCTTCCCAAAATATTTCTTTTCAAAACCAAAAATTTCCCCCGGTGCATCCCCATTTGGGAAACCACGAGGGTCGATGACCCCAGGGGAAACTGCAACCCTTCAGGAATGCAGTTACCAACAAAACCCCCTCTAAGCAAAGTCAATTCCTTTTTTCCCCGCTGGATGAGTTCTCCAAAAGTCGATTAACAGCCCAAGACCAGAGGCTGCTTCTTATTCTAAAACCCCCCTGGGAAACCATTCCCAAAATTTTTACACTAATACCCAAAACCACGGGGAAAACAAAAATAAAAAGGGAAACCACCCCCATTGAAGTACCTTTTGGGGGGGGGGCCAAACCGGGGCATTCCACCCCAGATCTCTGAGGACATCCCCCCACGTCCTCATTGGCAGCTGTCCCGAAAGGTTTTTCATGTGTTTTTTAAAAACCGAAAAAGGGACCACACAAAGGGTCCATCCCAAAACAGATTCAATCAACTAATTCATACAGGGGTTACAAGGAAAGTCCTATCTGTCTTAACAGGGGATATCAGTCCTGGGCCCTGGAGGTGTGGTAGAAAATTAAAACAAAGCAAATAAGACATTAAAAGCCGCCTCTCAGGGGTCCAGCCCTTCTTGGCTTAAAACACCTTTCCCCTAAGGGGACCTGGGAAAAAGTCAGGCACACAACAACAGACACTTTCACTCTTTTCCCCCCAACGGGGGTCCTACTCTTGTCCCTTTTCCCCCAGGCCCTGGGAGACTGTGTCACAGGACCCATATAGCATGTGCGGGGGTTGACCCCGGCTGTCTGGGATGGAAGGGCTGCACCCTGCCAAATCCGGGTTCTAGGATGGTGACACTCAGGGCCCCCCTCAGGTAATTTGGGCCCAAACTCCCGGGCCCCCAGAGGCTTAAGGTGCCTGGGGCCCCCAAAACGGCCCATCCCGATCTCCCCAGGATCGGGCAGCCATCTCCTCCAAAAGGGATTTGTGTCCCGGGGCCTGTTTTCCCAAAAGGGCAAAAATCTTCTGGGGTTGAAAGCCCCAGCCCTCCCCAGAGCAGGGGGGCTCCAGGTGGGGGAAAGGGAAAAGGGAGAAAGGGGTGGATGCCCAGCCTTTCCCCGGCCCCTGAAGGGTGGGTGACCGAAAATGCGGACCTCGGGCCCTTAGAAAAGGTGGGGTTTTAGTTTTTCCCCATTTTTTTCCCCCAAAGGGAAAGTTTGACTAGGAATCATCATCGGTCCAAAAAAAAACTGGGGTGCCCTTGCCAAAAAAATTTCAGGGCTCCTCTGGGCAAAGGGGGGTGTTGGGGGGTCCCAGGAAAATTCCCGCCCCTTCAACCAGAAGCATGGGAAGGCCCCCAAAGCTCTGCATGGGGGCATCGAGGCCGGCCTTTGGGTCCCCGGGGAATGGCACCACCCGCCGCTCGCCCCCAGCTCCACCCGGAAACCCCTCTGGGCTTCAGCGAAGTCGGGTTCCCTTTTTCCTCCCATGCAGGCAGCTAGGTCACCAGCCCGCTCCTCCCCGGAGGCTAAATCAGGTGCCATCAACCCCCCCCATTGATGCTGGGCCCCTTTTTTCCCCCTTTACCCAAAAACTGGCCAAGGAAGGAACAGGAAAAAGGGCCCTTTTGGGAAAACCCCCTTGGGGGGGACCCTGCAAGGGAAAACCCGGGGCCCCCATGAGGGGGGGAAGGATGGTCAGACCACACATGCCCTCTCACCCCTGCTCTCCCGGCCCCCCGCCCGCCCCGCCCCTGGGGGGAGGCGCGGGGTTCTCCCCAAGCCCAAAAAAAAATTTTGGGTAAAATAGGGATGGGGTTGCCCACTGACTCTTGGGTTCCCCAGGGCCTTTTTAAGGGGCCCTAGTTTCTAACTTCAAACAAATAATCCCCCTCTCCAACACCCCTTGCTCCAACCCCTTGGAAAAAAAAGGGAAAGGCACCCAAACCCCCCAAATTTGGGGGGCCCGTTCCCCAAAAGGGCAGCTCCTGCAATACTCCCGTGGAGGGCCCGGCACTCCAAACCAGGCCCGATCCGCTCGGGGCCATGCCCACAGACACATCTCTGCCTCCCCGGAGGGCCTCCTCTGCATTTTTTAGCGGGGGCCCTTTGGGTTCCCGGGCCCCCAAAATCAAAACCACAGGCCAGGGGCCCGCCACTAAAAAATTCTAAAAAGGGGCTCAGGATTTAAAAACATTCCAAAACCCAACTTTGTCTCTCTTTGCATGTCTTTCTCTACCTATGTCTGTAAATTTTGTGTCTGTGTCTCTCTCTTTCGCTCTGTCATCATTCAGATCCACTTTCCTCATCAGCAGAATCCTGTGGTCCAAGGACCGGAAAGGGGTCTTCAGGCGTGGAAATGCTGTATCAAATTAAACATTTTCCCGCTGGTATCACACAGTAGTAAGCATGAAACTCCGATGACCCTGAGAGAGCTGCAACCCTTCAGGAATGCAGTTACCAACAAAACCACCTCTAAGCAAAAAGTCAATTCCCGCTTTTGTCCTGCTGTGGATAGGTTCTCAAGCCAGTCTTGATTGACAGCCCAAGACCAGGGGCTGTGTGTACTACACACCCCATGGAAGCCATTCCCTGAATTTCTACACTAGAGAATACACACAGGTCACTGAAAGCAAAATAAAGTAAAGGAAGCCACCCTACGTGAAATTTTAACTTTGGGTGCACTGACAGGCATTCACCTAGATCTCTGAGGACATCCCCACCAAAGTCCTCGATGGGCAACCTGTCCTAGAAAGGGTATCATGTGTTTCAAAAAGGCACCCACCAAGATGAGGGTACCACACAAAGGGATACCATCAGCACGATTCAATCAACTAATTCATACGGGGTTGGCAAGACTCAGGT
>JAEOAE010003109.1:0-21977 GCA_036365155.1 Meriones psammophilus
GTTTTGTATTTTTTCCCTTTTTAAAACAGAGCCTCTTGACCATGACCATCTCAAAAGGGGAACTGGGGGCCACCCTGGTTTCCAAAACAGCTGAAAGCTGGGGCACTCTTTTCTTGGGACCCGTGCCCCGTTCATTGAATGATTAAAAATGAGTAGGGGGAAGAATGCTTTTTAATGGGGGTTAAAGCCCCTCCATCTTCTTTCATGCTCCCCCTTTTCTCTCAACCAACCTGGCATCACCCAGAACCCCCAGACACTTCCCCACAGCACCAATGTTTTTTCTTACTGGGGCATCCTTTTTCCTATGCTCCCAAAATTCTCAACATGGTGGGCTGTTCCCCGTCATTCCCTCTTCCCCCTTATCAAAACATTGAACTTAGCTATGGGGAGTAAAATGGAACTTCTGGGTTTAAAAGGTTACAGGATTTATCAATAGAGTACATCAAATTATGAGTTGGGGTGGCCGCCTTTGCCATGGGATGATGTATTTTTAATTTTCATCATGGGGGTCAAAATGCTTTAACCGTTTTGTTAACATTTCCCCAAGTAAGCCTGTTCTCTCTCTAATTATTTGGGGAATCATTGTCTTTTTTCCTTTTTCACCGGGAAATCCGTTAAATGTATTCAGAGCTATGCCAAAAACCTGCACTTCAGGTTTAAATTTCCCCCCTCTTTGCACCAAAAAAAAGGCAAGTAGGAAGGAATGTTTTTATGAATAACATTGGCCCTATAATATTAAACACAAGATACTCACTCCCCTTTCTCGATTGCCAGAGTCTTTAAAAATTTTAAACTTTTTTCTATGTACCCTGCCAATAATCCTAAGACCTGTAGGCCACAAGGGCACTAAAAACTAAAAACTCCATTTAATTTTTCTTTTGAGTAGGACCTAAATTCTTGAAGATAGCAGGTTTTTTTGTTGTTTTTTTTTGTTTTGTTTTGTTTTGTTTTGTTTTTTTTTTTTTTGTTTTTTTTTTCCTCAGATTATTTTATTCTTTGCCTCATTTATTTTTTTTATCCATCCCTCCATCCCGCCCCAACCATTTTTTATTCAATCTGGAATGTCCGGGGCGGGAAGGGGGGGGTGAAAGCCCTTTCCCCCAAGGGAAAAGCACACAGAAGGACACAAAAAATGAGATAATACAATGAAGTCATGAGGTTAGGAGAACTGCCCCTGGGGGTTTTTGGCCCAAAAATAGGCTGATTAGTGGTGGCAAAATGAAACCAGAAGGCAGCCATTTGGGGGAACAACCTGGTCATTAAAGGGCTGGGCTATTCTGAAATTAGGCCCCGGGGACTGAAAATTGGCATGAGTTCTGATCTCCAAAAAGGGAAGTCCCCGGGCTTCTTTTTTGCCAGCATTCTGACCAGGGCTGTGGCTACAATGGATGGCGGTGGTGGGGCCTTCCACTGAGTGGGCTGTGTGGCAGCCTGGAGGGGTTTTATCTGGTGGGTTGGTTCCCAAAAGGTTTTTACCCAGTTAAAAAATGTGGTTTGGGGGTTGGGGTAACCTCTAAACCAGTAAAAACAGCAAAAAGGGGTTAAAATGCCCCTTTACATGGGTCCTACTCCCAAACCCCCAAATCAGGTGGAACCAGGCTTTCTTGTTGAAATTCCCTTTTGCCCCAAACTGAAAAAAATCTCACCCCTCTGAAAAATTTTTCCCGGCTATGGGCCCAAAGGTGCATTAACCCCTCAGATTCCAGTTTGCCCCACCCCCCTGTGGTTTCTGTTGAGTTTTTCTGGAAAAAAAAAGTGAACGGGGTAGGAAATATCAAAAATTTGTCCCCAGCTCTGTCCAAAAAACATTTGAACTTTTGGCCTTGGTTTCTAAGAAAATAAAAGGTGGATGATTGTTGGGTTTCTCTTGTTCTGGGGGTCCCAGGGTTCTTCCTCCCCTCTCCTCCACACACACAAACACAAACACAAAACACATGGCTCTCAGTGTTTTTGACTTTTTCATATCTCTTTAAAATTTTATCACACTTCAAATCAAAAAAACTTTCTAAAAAGGTTTTTCTTCTCCCTTTTCCCCGGGGACTCTTACTGTGAATCAAAAAAGGGTCATTCTTAGGATCACTTTAAAAATTCAAATTTTTTTGTTTATTTTTTTCTAGGTTTGGACTTTCCAATTAGTTAGGGCAAACCCCAGGGGAAGATCACTGAGCCAAACCCCGCCCTCCCCGATCTAAAAAGGGAAAATTTTAACCAACACAAACACATTCCTGAACTTTTTTTAATTCCTCCCGGGAAAAAGCAAAGGAAAATTCCCTTTTTTCCTTCAAAAAACCTTTTAAACTGTTTCCCGTCCGGAAAAAAACATTTTTTAAAACAAAAGGGGCAAAAAATCATTTGGGGGAGGTCTTTAGAAACCCTTGAATAATTGAAAATAAACAAATTACTGAATCTCAGGGAAAAAAAACGGCAACAATTTTGGGGTGATCAACACCCAGGATGAAAAACCCCTCCCCCATAGGGTTTTTGGGGGAATCAGGCTTGCCTGACAAAGCAAAATGATTTCCAATTGAAGGAACCAAGAAAGGGTAAAACCTCAGGAAATTTGCTTCTCATGTCACAAACATTATTTATCAAAGGCCCCGTTCTTTAAAAAACTAAAAAAAACATGGGGTTTTAGGGTTCCCTGGGTAAGTAGTTTGAGATAGAAAAAAAATGGACCCAAAAAAAAAACAAAAAAAAAAACCTTTTGGGTTTTGGGGGTTCAACTCTTTGTAAACCTCTGACTTTTATCCCCTTCACTGGCCTTTTCTTTCCCCATTTTTAAAAACCCTTTTTAGTTCAATTAATGAATCCATTTAAAACGGGTCAAGGCACAAAAACCGCCTCGCCTTATTTTTTTTAAAAGGAAAAAAAGGGTGCAGGAGCTGTGGGGCCCTCAGGCCTCCTGAAGCTACTGGGTAAAAAAGTTGAGGAAAAGGTCCCCCAAAAAGGGAAAAAAAATTGGGGGTGCATTTGAAAAGAAAACCCCTTCCTTCCCCACTTCCCTGCTTTGAAACAAAAAATTAGGAATGATGGGATCATTCTGATGTGATCCCCCCTTGGGGAAAAAAATTTAGTGCAAAATGGGGGCGAGGCTCAGGGAATATCCCCGTGCCCTCTGATTTACTGGGGTTCCCTTCCCCTTTTTCCCCATCTAGCGCACAACATTTTTTTACCAGAAGTTTTTTTTTTTTTTTGTTTTTTTTGTTTTTTTTTGTTTTTGTGCTTTTTTTTAGTAAAACAAAAAATATTAAACCCTTTTTTGCCTCCTAATTTTAAAATCCCCCAACTCTTTTTGATCTTAGGTCCTGAGGTTTTGCTGCTCCGCTGCCCCCTTTCCCCTTTCCAAAAATCTTTTAATGTTTTTTTTTCCATACAAAAAATGTCCCGTGTCTTCATTTGTATTGAGAGGAAGAATAGGGGGAAAAAAATTTTACCTCATCTCCCCGTAAGTGCACATTGTCCCTTTGGGTGAGATCTTAAAAATTATTACAGTCCCCTGCTTTCATGGGAAACTCATAGGGTGGAGAAATAAATTCTAAGATTTAGGCCTTTTGAAAAAACTTAAAAGCATTTTTGTGTTTCCCAAAATAACATGATCTCATGACTTCTGTTTAAATCCCCCCTTTGTCATTTTTGTCCCTGTGGGGAAACCTAACCTAACTGGGGAAAACAGAGGCTCTTGTTTTGTGTTGATTTCTCCATCTGCATTGGGGTCCCCTGGTTTGGTCTTTCAGGGCTGGTTCCGGTTTAAACCCGGAAAGGGTCCAACTTCTCCCGACATGTCACATCACCCCTCTTTGTTTTTGTTCTTTGGCAGTTCTGAAGTAGGGGAAATGGTGAAAGCCCTCCCTTGGGAAAGGGCCCTTTCCCGTAGGAGCTCGGCCTCTCTCTTTTCCAGTTGTCATTGGGTGATGCAGTTTAGGAAAAAAAACTCTGGCTGCCCCTTTCCCCATCGCTAGGATCACAAGGCTAATATCTCTGCTGGGAAATTTAACAAAAAAATGATTCTCTTTTTAAAGGAAACCCCTTTTTCCTAATCACCCCTTTAGAACTGCTGATTTTTAACAGGCCCGGGGTTTTAAAAAAGGAAGGAGTCTAAAAAAAATGGCTGGGCGTTTGTTTAAGGGGGGGGAGACCAAAAACCTTTTGTGTGAGAGTGTGCTCAGGGGGGTGATGGGCAACTGGCGGACCAACGAAAGAGTTGTTTTCGTGTCTTTAAAAACCCCCAGAAAGTTCCCTACTGGAAAAGTTGCCCTGAATTTTTAAACTATGGGAAAAAATTTCTCAGTTTTTGTTCTCCCCGCCTTAATTCTGCGACCCTTTTAAAAAAGTTCCTCTTTTTTTGGTGAACCCCAACCATAAAAATTTTTTCCCGAAAAATTTTTCTGCTGCTGTGAATTTAACAAAATCATTTTTCTAATGGTCTTAGGTGACCCCCTGTGGAAGGGTTGTTCAGCCCCCCAAAGGCTTGTGACCACAGGTTATTCTTTCTCTGGGTGGTTAAAAGAAACCCTTTAAAATAGTACAGCTTAGTGTTTCTGAAACAGGCTTGTCATGCTGGACTTATCTAAATTCATATTTAAACAGCTGGATATTCTTAGTACTAAGAAAAAAGAAACTATTTTCCATTTTTGTTTTTAAAATATTTTTGGGTCCCTTTTGGGATTCTAGGGGGGAGTAGTTGGATGCTCCCGAATGATTTTAGTTTTAATTTTATTTTTTTTTTTTGTTTTTTCTTTTCATGTATATGAGGGGTAAATGTATTCATGCATGGGTTCAAATTCACAAAGTGTAAACACATGTGTTTGTGTAACCATTAGTACTCGTAAAAAGTGTGTTGTGTGTTGGGGGGAAACCCCCCATTAATGGTTGAATCTTTTTTCCCTTGCTCTTCCATCAAATTCCCTTGAGAAATGTCTCTCTAAAACATGGGTAGTCTTTAAACAACTCATTTGGGGGGCCCTTGTTCCCCGCCCCAAAACTGGAATTTTGTTCTGGCCCCATGCTCCTGGGGTATTTATAAAGGCTCTGAGGAAATTTTTTAGTCCTCTCCCGAGCCTTTGGGCAGCAAATTCTTTGAGGGGTTGAGCTGGGGGTTAAGAAAGCAGAGGGGAAAAAAGTTTGTTGGGTTTTAGTTAAAAAAGTCCAAAAACCATGTTTTTCCGATTGTGAGGCAATGTTGATCTTCCAGACCAAAACATCAGCCCCTCCCCTGAGGAAAAATTTTAATTACCAAACCCCCCTCCTCTTTTAAAACAGGGGACTAAATCAAACCTAACCCTTTTGAAAAGGGCCCCGGTTCATCTAAATTTTCCCTTAAGGGGGTAGCAAGGGCTCAGTAAATAATCCTGTTGCCTTTTAGTGTTTCTTTATTTCTGCCAAAAAACCCAAACCAAGAAAAAAAAACTTTGCCCAAAATTTTCCCCGTTTGAGGCTTTTTCCCGAAAACATTAATTTTTTTTGTTTTGGGGGTTTTATGTTTTATGTCCCGGCTTGAAAACCGGAAAAAGACACTCTAAAACATAAACCCCTGACATATTTATTTTGGGACTTTAAGCTAAAAAAATCACCCCGTTTTTTTTCCCCCTTTCATTTGCCATCATAATCTGGTTCCCGCTAATTCACTTCTTGGGGGGAAAATTTAAATTGTCCCTTCCAGATCGATACAACCAAAAGCTTCCCTTCAGCATTTTTTAGGTAGCCAAGGAACCCGGGGTTGCAAACCAATTAAAATGATCTTATAAAGCTCCTGTTGGGTCAACACCCTGGTGTGCCGGGTTCAAAGTGACTTTCACAAAATCGCCTTTGAAAGGCTAAAAGGGGCTCCCTACTCGAACCTCACACCCATCTAACTTACACGAAGATCCCTGCCTGCTCTTAGCCTTATAAGTCTTACAAAGCCCTTAAAAAGCAATAAAATCTGACCTGACCTAATCCTGGAGTCACAATGGGGAAATTTTTTTATTTCTTTCAACAATTTAATTAAAAATTTAAATGCATGTGTCATATATTCTGCATCTTAAAGGGGGAAAGGGTTTTTGGTTTAATGTTTACAAAAAATTTAAAAGCAAAAACCTCTTGTCAATTTTAAATCCTCCCCTTTGCTGATAGCTTAAGCAAGCACTACAAAAAACTCCCTTTTGGGGAAATTTATTTTTCATTTTTGTTGGGGGCCCGCCCCGTGAGTTTTCCCCCCATGCTCAAAAGCGAAAAAAAAAAAATCTCTTTTTCTCTCAAAGATGTGAATCAACCTGCCCCATGTTGGCCTTTTCCCTTTTTAAACCCCTGCTGCTTGTCAAAATGGGAGGACACTGCAAAACTGCAGACATGCCCTCCTTTAGGGCCCAGGCAAAAAGGCCCCCATCTCCCGGACTGCCCTTTGTCACCCTTTTCCCCTTTTAATCGGCTCCTTTCTGCCATGGTTTCCCCCCCCCCCCACTGCCATTTTTTCCCTTTCCCAGCCTCCCAAATGTTTCTTCTGGCTCCCCTGAACTCTACTTTTGTTTGAAACCCCTTTTTTTAAATGGAGTGTTTTGGAAATGGGGCCCAACAGTAAAAACTAATCCCGTCTTCCTAATTTCCTGTCTATCCCTCATCCCGATTCTCCCCTGGCCCAAGCACCACAGGGATTCCCCCACTGTCAACCCGGCATTGTTCTCAGAGTAGGGACAGTAAAACAGGAATATCAACCCCCTCCTCCCCAATTTCATACAAATGAGCTTTTAAAACCCAAGCTATTTTTTTTTAAGGGCGTGGTGTCCCCAAAAAGCTCCCCATCGGCCTGAGATTCAACACCCATCCGAAAATAAAACCAACCCTTGATCTTCTTGCCCACTTCCCAAGTACTGAGAAAAGCGTCCCGTCCTGCAAAAAACCCTTTTTTGTTTTTTTTTTAAACAATGCTTCTTGGAATCTGTTGGGGAATGGGTGTTTTTGGGGACAGAATACCTAAGTAACCACTTATAAAGGGGAAATAATTGGTTTGGACTCTGCAATTTTTAGTCCATGGTTTTTCCAAACCCTTTTTGTTATGGGGCCCGGGCCCCATTATTTCCCCCCGGGGACATCCCCAAACCTGAGTTCATTTGGGAGGTCTTCCTCTTAAAATCCTACCATCTCGGGATTACCATAGAAGGGACCCTTTTTGAGCCTTTGGGGGCCCGTCAAGATTGAACAATGAGATGAAACCCCCGTACTGGTGCATAATGTAAATTCCCATTCTCTTTTTAATAAACTGCTCTGTCTGGGAAAATTTACAACGAACTAGTTCTAAGTAAATATGTCCCCATTTTATTCATAAGCTGCTCATTTAAAATAACTTTTGTTTCTACAAACAAGTCTCATGGATCTTTCATTTTCTACATCACTGTTTTACAGCTAAGCTGCCAGATTAGAATTTTTCAAAGTTCTTTGCGATCTTTAATTTTTTACATGATCAAATTACCACCCATAAGTCATAAAAAATACACAGTTCTGCCAGTCTTCTATGAAAAGGGCTGCTTTCCCGATCTAAAATTATGGGTGTGTTTAAACATGTAAAATTTTGTGTGTGCGCACATGTACATATGGATGCCTGAGACCAACTTTGGTTCTTCCCCATGCTGTCCCCTTTTTTTTTTTTATTTATTTTTTTCTCTTTTTACCCTTTAAAAATAGATGCTTCTAACCATACAAGATGGGACTTGAAATTTTTGTAAGAACAATGAGACAACAGAAATTGATGAAAAGGGGGTGCAAAATTTGGGGCGGAAGAAGTCAAAGTACCGTTTTTGCAGATGATATAATGTGGCTCTGAAAATTCTACCAGAGAATTCCCCAAAAGCTGATAAAAACTTTGGGCACAGTCACTGGATAAAAATTTAAATCAACAAAAGAAACAAACAAAAAACAAACAGAACCCCCTGTGACCATACTGCTTTTTGAGACAAGGTCTATCACTGACCTGGGCCTTGCTAAGTAGAGCTAGGCTGGCTGGCAAGCAGGCCCCAGGGAATCCACCCTATCTCACTTCCCAGTAGGGAGCTTTTGAAACTCAATACCTCCCCTGGATTGTTTCTAGATAAGTTCTAGTGTCCAAACTCAGGAGCTTTTTGGCCTTCGTGGCAAACAGCTTACTGACTGGAACCTGTCCCAAGTCCAGAGTTTTAACTGTTTTTTTGTTATCTGCAGGAATGAAAGAGTGGAGTCTCAAGAAAACTTTCTGTCTCTGCCTCCTGGGTGTCTGGAACTATCCATACACTCTACTGTGCTCAACTTTGACAGCTTTTTATGTCCCTTCCTCTCTGTGAGGACCTATCTCTCCACATAAAATATAGATTTTAGGAGAGATGTATACATACCTGGAAAAAATGGGTTTTGTTATCTATTGCATCAATTAATTTTTTTTTCTTATAGTTCTAATTCTTACTATGAAGTTTTCTCCAAGTTAAGCTTTTTCATGTTTAGTTATTGTTTAAATATTTTGCCAGCTGCCTTTTTTGCAGCATCTAACTAAGGATTACTATCACAGAATACATAAAGAACTCAGAAAAAAGTCAAATAAAACAAATTACCCATTTTGAAATATCAGCTGGATCCTGAACAAATATCTTCAAAGAAGAAATAAAAGACTAAGACATAGCACAAAATGTATTCCACCATCACCAAGCAATCAGGAAAGAAAAATCAAAACAGTTTCATACTCCACATCACCCCACTCCACATCACCCCAGTCCACAGAATAGTTAAGCTCAACAAAGCAGCCAAAAAAAAAAAAAAAAAAATCTCAAGGGGTGTGGGGAAGAAGGGCCCATTTCACTATTGGTGGGCTCAGACTAGTCCAGCCACTTTGGGAAGCAGTGTGGTGATCTCAAGAGCTAAAAAAATAGACCCTACCCACCTTCAGCTGCTTGGTATATGCCCAGGACAACATCCCTGGACCATAGATGCTTGCACTGCCATGTTCATCACTGCTCTTCTCACAATAGTTCAGAAACCACTCCCACTCCATTATAAAGGTTTCTCTAATACTTTCTTCTAGAACTTCATCACGATTTCATTTTATTTTTTTTACATCAAAATACTCAGGTCCCTCTTGAGGCTGATTCTAATCTCTGTTGGCTTTTGCGATAGTCATCACTTGTCTTTAATAACTTATTAGGCTAGGCTTTTTGTCCTCCATAACGATGATGCAGCCTTCATCTTATTCTAACATCTTTTATGTCTAAGTGTCTATCAGTTGCTCCCTCCTCCATTATGTCGTTCTGACTTCATAAAATTAATAGTTTATATTGGGTCATAGCAATGATTAATAAATAACATAACACATAAATTGCTGGCATATCATCTTAAGCACAGTACTAGCCACTTCTAAAGCCTTTGCATCGTTAGCTCATGTGTTTGATCTTTACCTAATATAAAGCAGCACTGAAACAGGTATTATTATCTTATAGATAAGAAGAAACTGAGGCACAGACAGGGCCAAGTGTAGTAAGTAAGTGATAGTTTTGCCTATGTTCTGAATTTTTGACAGTTTATGGTTGTATTTCTCATTTACCTTGTTTCCCGGATGTTATCAGGAGTTAAGTAAGCTGTAGTACAGAAGTTAACTGTATTCTAGAGTTCTAGGTCCATACCTGGTCATTGGCTTTCATTTGAGAAGAAGGGCTTGGAAAGGCACTGAACCATGAGAGTATGAACCTAGGGTAGGGACCGTGTGAGTAGAATGACAACCTGCCTTGAACAGGGCTATCAAAATTAAAAAGAACCTGGGACCTTTAACACCAAGATCATATAGCTACTCAGATTTCAGGGCTGAGTCTGAACCCAGAGGCAGGCTTTACCATTTAGTTTAGTAAAGAGAAGGAGGGAAAATGTTGGGTATATTTTATGGAACTGAGTCATTTCTGTATAAGATAAAACACCTCCGAGACAGGGAAAGAAAGATGATTCATTCATTCATTCAACAAATAATCACATGCAGTTACACTGTCACACATATTAGATTTGCTGGTTTTAAAGATTTATCTTGTTTTCAAATTAGGTGTGTATGTGCAGGTGTGTTCCAAGCGAGTGTGGGTGCCATCAGAGGTTGGAAGAGGCAATGGGTTCCTGGAATTGGACTCACAGGTGGCTGGCTGCTCCACCTGGGTGACAGGAACCCAAATCTGATCATCTCAAAGAGCAGCAAGTTCTTCTAACTGCTGAGCCATCTCTCCAGTCCCCACTCATTAAGTTTGTGATGAACGGCTTGTTTAGCAGCCTTGTCTTCACTGGGATTAGATTCTGAGAAAGCAGCAAGCAATCGGCATGTGAATGAAGCGAAATTCCAGTGTAGAAGAAAGGGACAGTGGGAGAAACTTTCCCGGCAACTGGAGATCCAAACAGAGGTGTCATCCCTCACCCGAGACTGTATCAGGCCTCCCTGGGCATCCCAGTTAGCTCTACCAGAACCCCCTTGTTACCCACAGCTCAGGTTTTCTCTCTTTGCTCTTCAGTAACAGCTCCCCAGGTAGCCAGTCCAGCGTGTCACCCGTCCATATCCTCACAAACCATACTCAATTCCCGTGAGTATTTTTTCTTGCTAATATATAATTTACTCAGAATTCAAGCAGAGTCACGGTTTCTATTTTTCTCCCTGGACTCTGACTCAGTCTAAAGGCCTATTATTTTATAATTGAAAATTTCCATTAAAATAACACAAAAACCCCCTCACCTCTACTACCTCCCAAGAGGCACTCTTTACAGTGTAGAGGCCCCTTAGCTCCCAGACTTGAAGAGTTGATTATTTTCATTTCAATTTTGAGCCCTCCTCATGAAATTAGAAGCCAGGCACAAACACACAACTCTTAGAAAAACACACTTTACCGGAGAGAAATTCTAGAAAGCAATTACAACTATTGACAAACTATAATGCCACAAAGAGATCTACTTTAAAGAGACTCAGAGAAAGTGTCTGTCAGGAGAAGAGGCCTAGACAGTGGCCCTAGGTTTAGCCAGTGACGGCGGGTGCCCAGGTAAGGCTGATCCTTAGGACAAGAGACCAGGCTTCAGCTGGTGATGGTGACCTGTGGCGGTGGTCTGAAACTCACCCGACTTCTAGGCTATCTAGGCTCAACGCTTCCCAAACTCCTAGAAGTAAGGGCTGTCGGCTGCTCAGTCTAAAGGAGTAAGGGTGGTGTAAGAGATAGTGATGGACTGGCTACCAGGAGGGGCGGCACATCATTCTGCCCTGTTAAGTCCCCCTTTGGCAGAAGGACTTTGCCCCTGAGAAGTGTGAGAGGACTATCCTGAGTTACTGCTTGGTGAAGAGCTGTCTAGTTGGCCTCCTCTAAGCCAGGGGCTTCTTGGCTCTGTGTTCCCAGGTGATAGGAGGAGGAAGAAGGAGCAAGTCTAAGCTGCTTTGCCTTTTTAGTAGTGTGTGGAAAGAACCATTTTTATGAGACTTCATAGAAAATAGGGATCTTAGGAAAATCTGGAAGTGTAGGAGTAAACTGAGACAAGGGCTGAGGAGTCTGACAGGAGGCTTACAGGAAAGTAGGTGACAGAAGGCTCACTCCAAGCCAGTTTGAAAAAGCCAGCTCGAAACTGCAGTTGCACACACACACACACAGATCATTCTGCACAGTAGCTGTTTCCCACAACCTCAGAGTTCCAGCTAACCATCGGAATGTGTTTCCTCTTTTGCCACCCACACCTCGAAGAACACCTGAAGAGACAAATTGCTCATTTTCCTACTGAAGGAAGGGATGGTGATGGAAGTCACTGTGTTGATAGACAGATGACTCCCTAGCGCCAGAGACTACACTGGACTTATTTGTTATGTGTCCATGGTGGGTGCCCAGGAAAGTGCCTGGCATGTAATGGGAATTTAGGAATATGCAAATTACCTGGCACATAGTGAATGCCATAGGCTTCTTAGGGAATAAGTGAGCAGGATGCTATCATACACAGAAGCACCTAGCTGAGGCCATCAATCCATGATAACACAGTAACAGTTGCATGGGTTTTTCCTCTTGCCTTCAAGAACTGCACTGTCCCCAGTTCCTCATCTACAATTTAGATCCAGCTCATTAAGTCAGGCTGTGAGCAGCAAAGACACAATGGGTTGTAAGGTAGTGCTTGTGAGTGTGTGTGTGTGTGTGTGTGTGTGTGTGTGTGTGTGTATAGTACATGTAATATGTTGTATGTGCATGTATTGTGTGTTTATTCATGTGTGTGACAAGTGTCTTGCTACTCTATGCCTATGGAGAACAGAGGAAAACCTCAGGAGTTGGTCTCACCTTCTACCTTGTTTTGGCAGGCGTCCTGTGTTCACTGCTGTGTGCCAGGCTAGCTGGCTTTACAAACTTCCAAAATCTTTCTGTAGGGGCGCTAGGACATATGCTGCCTCGCTGCCTCTTTGATGCTGGGCTCTGACCCTAGTCTATGGAGTGCTGGGGCTCCTGACCTAGTCTGTGGGTACTGGGGCTCCTGACCCCAGAGTCTGTGGTGCACTGGAGATCTGACCCCCAAGTCTGTAGGTGCTGGGGCTCTGACCCCCAGTCACATGGAGTGGGGCTCTGACCTAAGTCTGTGGAGTGCTAGGGCTCTGACCCCCAGTCCCTCATACACTTGCATACTGAGCTCTTTCCCTCAACCCAAATCGCCATTCCTTTTTTGGCACTCAGGTTCCCATAGTCAGGCATGCGAGACGGGGCTGGCTCCTCATGCAGAATTTTGAAGGATGTTTAGGGCAGTGAGGGAGGTGGGCCCAATGAGAGTTAGACTACTTTCCTGGGGCCAACTTTAGGAAGAACTCTTCACTGGGTTCATAGAGAAGCATCCATTCCCAGCCCTAGTTGCAAATAGGAATTTTATCCAGCTGAGAGTCCCATGCCTAGGAGACAGTTACACTCTAGAAGAGGCTCCACTGTGAGAGTAGTCAGAACTAGGCTGATCCAGACACTTGAAAGATACAAGTATGTACAGCCTAAAATAGCATGATCAAAGGGAGGGGCCCGGGGAGGGCTGGGGACAACAGCAGTCATCAGACATTTGCAGGCTACTTATCAGAAGCTTGGAAGGAAAAAAAAAAAAGCATTCAAGGTAGTTTTCCATAGAAAAGAGACCTGGCATTTCTGGATGTGCACCAGACAATCAGAAATCATGAAGCATACTTCCTTTGGCGTCTGACAAACCTAGATCCACACCCTGCCCCAGAAGAATTAGGAGAGTGTCTTGAGATGGAAAGAGGGACTGACCCTCGAGTCAGCCTCGTGGTCATACTGTAAATCCCATCTTAACAGTTGTTTATTTGCTGCCTGGTTATTAAGTTTTATCCTGCATTGAATCTTGGGGAAATCTTATGATGTGCTCCCCTGTGTCAAAACACTTGTATTTACCCTTGACTCAATGGCCTATTCTAAATGAATCCCATAGGCTGGAAGATTTAGAAGCCCTCTTCCATGATGGGAATGCTGGCCTCCCAGAGCAGTGTGTCCTGAGTACAGGCCCATGCCAACTCTGGTGGGCAGACCCCTAAGAAACACAAGAAGAGCCGAGTGGAAGGTACAGTTCTGCCACAGGTGTTGGCTGCTCTCACTAGGGACAGGTGATTTCCACAGTATTGAGGCCTGGAGCCTATAAACAGTATTGTACTGGGAGCATCTCTCTGTCTGCTAGTTAGCTGCCTTTGTCCCTCACACATGACAAAGGTCCTGAAAATCAGCCAGGAAGGAAAGAGGCAGGCTCTCTGTTTTGTCTGGTGGAAGGTGTGGCATCAGGGCAGGAGTAGATGTTTATATTGCATCCACAGTCAGGAAACAGAGGAGACAGATGTGGATGGTCCACTTCTTCACTGTATAGTCTTGACTCCGGCCATGAGGTAGTGCCTCATTCATAGTGAATCTTCCCACCTCAGGTAAACCTTTCTAGAGCTCTGAAACACAACCAGAAAGAGTTTCCCTAGGTGATTCTAAGTCCCATAAGAACAGGACAGCTGAGACCATCCCAGACTCCTCTGTAGCATGTGACCATGAACAATTTCTTAACAACCTGTCTTGGTTTTCTCAACCCTGATTGAGGGAAGTATCACCAATAGATTTGTTCTCAGAGTAAAAGGTCATCTGTACTTACATGCTCTCTGTGTCATAGTGTGTATTGCTATTTCTTCCCCTTATAATATAAGTGTTTTAGATTCAAGTATAGAAATTGTTATTTTATGTAGCTATATAACCTTAGCACCTAAGTCAACCTGTCCACAAATCAATGCTTTTTCTTTGTGTGTGTGTCTCTCTCTAATAATATTAATATTATGTATGTATGTATGTGTGTGTGAAAATTAATTAGAATGTCTTTGTGTTTTGGAAGCTACAGTGAATGCAGTGCTGACAATGCACTGCCTTATGAACTTCCAATCAGGTGCCGTTGGGATGAGAGTCAATACATAACCATGTAATCTCACCCTCCCATACCTATCAAAATTATATCCACTGCTGCTTTCAGAAAAAAATACCCTGCGAACTCTGGCTTGACAGGTTTGGAAGACACTCTGGCATAGCATGGATCTAAGGAAAGGGTATTCTAATGTCTCTTGGTTTGGGAGTTTCACTGCCTAAATGAATTCTCTGGATTCTGTGAAACATTATCTCTCACATGATAAACCCAGAAATGCTCAAATTAAATCGCTTTGATGGCTCACACTAGATAGAAAGACTGAAAGTCTACAATAATGGAATATATTTGACATAAAAGTATTAGACAAAGTAAACACTATTCTGGAAGAGAGGGAAGGTAAATGGATGATAGATTATTCACCCGATCTGTGTATTTATCATAATCATGAATTACGTTGAACATCACAATTATAGGCCTGATTTAAAAGTGCTTATGCTTAGAAAGTATATCTCTGATGAAATGCGTTTGATGGCAACGCCTGATTAGGAGTAGGTGAGTGGGTGGGATGGTACAATGCTTCAGATACAGGAAGAATTTTTGTGAAGGTCCTGTAGGTGACTGAGAACAGATGTTGCTGTTTGAATGCAGCGGGTAAAAGATGAAACAAAAGCAAAAACAAATGATGAGATTTCTGTCTTGGAACTCATGTCTTAAGGAAGAGTCACATACTCCTGGATTTTCCCATTATAAGTTAATGATTTCCAAATATATCAGGAAGAAATGAGTGTCAGAGTAATTCTTCACCAGGTGATACAAAAAAAAAAAAAAAAAAAAAACAAAACAAAACAAAACAAAACAACAGCAACAACAAAAAGTAAAACAGAGACAACTCAGTTTCCCATGTGTCTCTAGGTAAAGTGAAGCTCTTCAATAGCAGCTGTGCTTTATCAGGATTGGCTGCTCCCGTCTTCCATGTGGGTCATGGTTTCTGAGCACTCTGTCTGAGTTTACACACAGTGACTGGGAGATTGGGTCACCATGTGGGCATCCGTGCCTAACTGCCCCTTTGGCACCCAGATCCTTCAAAGGCCAAACCAGATACTTTCAAAACAGCTCTGCTGGCTGGAAGGCAGTGTCAGAGCCTGGATGCCTCCTCCCTCAGGCCCCTGGCAACCACAGCACGCTTTCTACGACACAGTTCTCTCATCTCTAGTATTTACAATTGGAGACATGGCATGGATAATTCTTGCTAAGTCACCCCTCTCCACTCAGTATGACACTTGCATAGCTTGTCATTTGTACACAACTGGATTTAATTTTTTATTCCTGAGGTCGCATGTTCATACGTGGGGCGGGCCACGACTTGCTGAAGCACAGTGGTTTGTTTTCCAGCTCTCTTGGCTATCATTATAAAGCACTATAAACACAGTGGAAGGATTTTTATAGGGTTAAAGC
This sequence comes from Meriones psammophilus, assembly GCA_036365155.1. Taxonomy (NCBI): domain Eukaryota; kingdom Metazoa; phylum Chordata; class Mammalia; order Rodentia; family Muridae; genus Meriones; species Meriones psammophilus. The sequence continues at coordinate 15,811 of JAEOAE010003109.1, forward strand.
TCCTGTTTTGCTGGGATCAGTGCTCAAGTAGCACAGGCATCCAGGCTGAATAGAACTACATGAATCACCACAAAAGTGTCTCTGCTTTTTCCAGAATGCTTTTCTGTTTTGTATCCCAACTAGAAGCATTGACACCATTTTTCCTCAAATCCTTACTGGTATTTGGCATCATCCTGCAAAGTTTTTTGAACACCAGCCAGGTGTGTGGTGATGCTCTACTATTTTTATACAACAGAGCAGGGGAGAAAGAAGTACTGATCTTGAGAAAGTTGCTTTTCTTCAAAAGAGGATCATCTGAAAGGTGCAAAAATAACAGGAAGGACTGTAAGAGAGATGAAGCAGACAGGTTGAGATTGGTAGAATTTATAAAGGAAAAATAAAGTTGTATGACTTTGTAATGTCCCCCAATTCCTGTGTTCAGAGTAAAGTATATTACTTGCTGTCATTAAAGGGTTGATATAACAGTATTATTGGGAGTATTAGGAGCATTAATGTGAGTGTGGAGTCTTATGGGAGAGTTCAATGCCTTTGACCAAGACATAATTGCATAAAAGGGCAGCTTAGTGAGTCCAGAAACAACTAGAAAAGCATATGAGCAGGAAAGTAACTACAGCAGCTGTGCAAAATTTAAGAGTAGCTAGAGGCACAGGAAAGGATGGGAAGATAGAAGAAACAACTTTCTTTTATCATGACATGCACACTTTATTAAAAATTTAAATTCTATATTGTGTCATACTTATCTTAACTAAGAAATTTAAGTATATATAAAAGAATAAGCCTGCCAAACCTAGTGGTTTATGTTTGATCTGGCCCACATGGTGGATAAGAAAACTGTCTCCTGCAAGTTGTCCTCGAGCCTCCCACAAATGTAACCCCAACATTCCTCACACATCCATAAACACCCATCACCCCCTTACACACAAAAATAAAATAAAAGTAATTAAGAATAAAGAAGAGACTCTCAGACTTAATAATTCTTCTTACAAAGAAACAAAGTATTATTTCAGATGTCACACAGGAGGGTAGGAGCGTAATAGAGAAGACACAGGAAATGGAAACACACAGAGAGCACTGTTTATATCAAGTGGAAACTATGAGGCAGTGCATGAACTAAGACCAGGAGAAGCGACCGTTCCAGGATCAAGATTAAAAATTCTTCCCTTATACCCAGTCGTTTGAACATTGGTTCAAATGTCTGCTGCTTACACATATAACTATTAGTCACTAGTAGGACTATGGGACCCCAAAGGACATGATAGTGCATGATTTAAAACTCTTTTTATATTTAAAAATTTTCACATAATATAACACAATCATATTTCTTTCTCACACCTCCAACTCTTCAGCAGTCCTTTCCTGTACACTTACCATAAACTTCCTTTTTTTCTTCTCTTAAAAAAATCCCTAAAATAAAAGCTCCCAAACATGAAGTTTTGTTTGGCTCCTGAGCATAAAACTTGCCTGGAGTATCCCCAGTGCCACCCCATTGGAGAAAATGAATATTTCTCAGGCAGCTCTCACTTTCAATAAAGCTACTCAGTTAGGGTGGGACTTGTTGCAAAACTTTCCCTGTCTCTAGGCTGGATTTTGTCTGTCTTGAACTGGTGCAGATCACTGTACATGCCTACAGTCTTTGGACATACACCTGCCCTGCTGTGTCACAACTATTTGTTCCTTGGGTTGTCTGTTGTTTAACAAGCTTGAAATCTTACTGCCTCAATTCTAGCAGATCTCTGAGCCTCAAAGGGGAGGGCTAGGAGGGAAACATCCCATTTTGTTCTAGTGCTCTGGAGTCTCCTACTTCTTGGCACATTGTCCTAGTGTGAGTTTCTGTGCTAATTACCATCTACTTCCAACATTTATTTTTCTCATGAGTTTAAGTAATCTAAGTGACTTAGGGTATGACACTATGTTTTAAGAGGAATGTTATCCATTGTTCAGTTTATCAGATTAATAACTCCTGCCATTGCCACAGTAGGTATGACCGAGGGCAGGGTGTGTAGTAGGTTCCACTTGGTTCATCTACGTGGTTCATGCTTAGGGAGATTGAAGGGTTCGTTCCTTTTCCAGTAGCACATGTACAGTACCTTCCAGCACTGTGAATGCCTGTAGTAAGTGAAACGTCTAATTTTGACATTGCTCAGAATTTCTCCATAATGCACATAACCTAGAAAGTATGTAGGTGTCTTTGGCGACAGAGTCCTAACGTCAGATATGGAGGAGGGTAGCCAATACTATTGGCAGTAGCCTACAATGTTTGATAGGTGGTCCCCTTTCACAGTGACTTAACAGGTGTGACATTGCTAGTACTGGAAGAGTCTCATAATAACATATATCTTATTTCTCCTCCTTAGAAAGATCCGTCCCTCTCAATCCTTTAGGAGCTACCTAACCTCTGTGGTCATTCTAAATAAAAAAACACACACGTCTAAAACTAACAGCCACATGTAAAGAAAATGTAATCTTGTCTTTCTGGTCTAGGTTACACTCCTCACGATGATTGTCTCTAGATCATCCATTCCTACCAGATTTCATAATCCAAATTTTATTAACTGTTGAATAATGTTCATTGTATGTAAAATATACTGAGTTCTCATTATCCATTTCTCAGTTAGAAAGGAGTTCTAGGCTCTTTCAGTTTCTGACTATTATAAACAGAGCAGCAGTGATCATGAATGACAAAGTATCTCTGTGGTAGGATGGAGAGTCCTTCAGTGTATGCCCAAGAATGGTATAACTGAATCTTAGATAGATCTCGTTCAGCTTTTTAAGATACAGCCACCCTGATTTTCCCGTACGTGGTTTTCCAGTTTACATTCCATCAGCAGAGAGTAACTGTTCCCTCTCCCCCTCACATAGACAAGAATCTTCATCATTTGTTTCATGAATCACTTATTCCATTCTGACTGGAGTTGAGATAAAATCTCCAAATGATTTTAATTTACATTTTCCTGATGACTAAGGATATGGAACATTTTAAAGTGTTCTCATGTTTCTATTTTATTTTGAGACTCTGGTTAGTGCTGTATTCCATTGTGAATTCGTTTATTTGTTTCCTTGATTTTAGTTTTACTGAATTCTTTTCTAAAGTTGGATATTAACACTGCATGAGGCCTGCTGGCGGCAACACCCTATTCTGTGGGCCGCCTCCTGGCGTGATGAGTGTCCTTTGCTTAGAGAAACTTTCAGGTCATGAATACCCTTATTTTATTAGCATTTGATAGGATTTTATAGAAAAGACTCTGAAGACTCAATCTAGAAAACTTCTACAGCTGATAAATACATTCAGCAATTCAGATAAAAAATAAAACATGAAAATCTGCAGTCTTCCTATATACAAACACTAAGAGAGAATTGACAATATTTGTCAAAAGAGCCAAAAGTATCTTTAGAATAATCCATTAAAGCAAAAATTGTAAGACTAAGTATAGTAAAAACTTTGAGGTGAAGAAAGGAATTGAAAGATAAAGAAGATGGAAGATTTCCAGTGCTCATGGGTCAGTAAGTTAGTGCTGTAAGTAGCCCATCCACAAAAGCAGTCTAGAAGTCAATAAAATTCCTACCAAAATTACAACACAATTCTTCACACAAGTTGCAAAAAAAAAAATCTTAACCAAAAACTGTCGAAACACAAAAGGTCACAATAACTGAGACAATCCCAGGACAAAGAAGAAATTCGGAGAGCATCACAGCGCGTTTAAGTTGTATCACTTAGAACTACAGTGGCTGGTGTGAGCCATTGGCATAAACATATTAATCATGGAATAGACTTGAAGGCACAGGCATAATTCTGCTCACCCGGACGCAGTTTGTGACAAAGGCTACTTTTTTACTGGAGAAGACAGCTTCTTTAATAAGTGATGCTAACAAATTGAATGGCACCATTGTAGAAGAATGGCGGATCCCATTTTTTTACCCCGCACAAAACTCAGCTCTGAATGGAACAAAGGGCCTCCCGCATTAGGACCCCGATAGCCTGAATCTGAGAAGAGAGAGAAAGAGAGGAAGGGGTTGAACTCATTGCTACAGGAAAAATCCCTTTGAAAAAATCCCAATAATTTTAAAAGGGATTAACAAAAAACTTAATAAAATAAAAACAAGTAAATCGAGGAAAAATAATCCAAAATTAAAACCTTAAAAAAGGAGTAGGCTCAGGGGTGGCTCAGTGGGAAAAAGGGGTGCTACACAACCCAAAATTCAGAGAATAAGAGGAAGAAAAGGGAAATGAACATTAAAAAAACCATCTATAGAATAAGGGGAAACGGGTGGGAAAACTAAGGGTCAGTCATGAAAGTACTTTCTGCTCTTGCAAAAGGACCCAGGTTGAATCCCCCCAATCCCGTAGCTCTCAACCCCAGGATAACTCCAGCACTGGGGGGAAAGTTTAAGTTCCCTTTTCCCCCCTGGGGCATTTACATATTGATCCCAAAAAAGGCAAATTCACAAACATTAAACTTTTATTAAATCTTTTTAAAATGAAAACAACTTTTTCATTTCAAAAAGAAAATTTACTTAAGGTCAAAAATTTTACTAGTAAATGACTTGGATTCCCAAAAACTTTCATTTTGGGTTTTGGGGTTGGCGCATCCACATCTCTCCTTGCCCCAAAAAAGCATTCAAACTCAATGACACAGAAAACCCGTACCATGATTTGTGAAGGGGCATATTCGTTCAACAAAAAAAGGGAGGCTTTTATTTTCAGTTGGGCGCCAGAAAAAATTTGCATAATCCTATTTTAGCCCCCAAAACAAGCATCAGTTTCATAGTCCAAAAAGGGAAGTCCCGATCTTTCATAATAAAAATTATAATTTAAAACATAATTTAAAATAAATTTTTTAAAAAAGGGGATTCAAGATGGGGGCCCCGGGGCAGAGCACACCGTTTTTTTGGGGAAAAGGAAAAAAGACAAAAATCTCCCGAATTGGTGGGGGGGAGTCAATCAAAACTAAATTTGGTTTTTTGGGTTTCCAAAAGGGAAGGCCCCCCCCCAGAAACGTGGGTGCTTGTAGATTTAGATCGGGGGTGACTTCCGGGGAAGGGAAAAAGGGGGGCTTCCCCTTTTCCCGGGGCCCCCTGAAGGGCCCCACACACAGCACCAGGCGGGGGGGCCCCAAAACCCCACATCCGGGGGATCAGGCCCCGCGGGGGCGGCTCCGGGCCCCTTTAAAGGGGTGGTTCTGTAACCCACGGTTTATCATGCCCCCTCCCCTTGGGAAAATGTCCCGGGTAAAAACCCTCTGGGCCCCGGGCGTTTTTCCCCCCCTCCAACAACCCGATCTCGGAACTAGACCACAGCAGGAAGGGCAGCGGGCTCACGCCCAAGTGGCCAGGCGCCAAAAACCCCAGAAATCTCCTCACGGGGGGGCACAGGCCCAATCCCAAAAATCCAACCCCTGGGGCTCCACAGAGACTCAGATCCACAATCAATTCTTCCTGGATTTCCAAAACCAAAAGTTCCCGTGTCTGGGACCCAAGATGGGCCCGAGGCAGGGAAAGGGGGCCCCCCGACCCGCTGCCTCCCGCGGAGGGGTAATGACATGCCAGGGGCCACCCTCAGAGAAACCACCCGACCTGGGGCCCCGCCCGGGGTCTTGACCAGCAGGAAAACACCCCCCACTCCACCACCACCTGGCTCTGCAAGGGGTGCCCGCCCCCCCATACCCCCCCCCCGAGGCGCCCGCCCAATGCGGGGCCAACTAAGGAAATCAAAGGGGGTTCCCAGATCCCCAAATCCAGGGTAGAACCGAAATACCGGGGGTGCCCAGGGAGTGTATGGGCCCTCCCAAACCCCCCAGTGGCAGAAAACCAGCTGAATAAAAACACCCAAAACCAGCAGACCTGAAAAAAACAATACGTGAGCCCTTATTCAACGGGGCTTGGATCCCCTTAGCGCCTGCAACAACTTCAGGTGCCTGCAGGGCACCCCTCCCACGAAAGGGGCCCCCATTTTAAACACCCTGTCCTTTGGACACACCCACAAGCACATGCTCAAAAAAAATTCCCCATTTGTCCTTCTGTGCCTCGTCCCTTCTAAGGGGCCAAACCCCCAAAAAAACCCCTTTTTCGAAAACCCCTAACCTCACCCCATTTTTTTATGAAGAATTCTTCAGATCAGAGGAAAAACCAGTCGACCTGCAGAGATCCAGGAAAGAAGTGAACACTACTGT
>JAEOAE010001768.1:0-21929 GCA_036365155.1 Meriones psammophilus
AGGAAGAGAAAGGCAGGGCAGCAGTAGTAGATGTTCATAAGGTAATATGGGCCCAGGCGCTTGCCGGAGGGCACTTCTACTCAGAGAGCTGAATTGATTATTTAACCCAAGCATTATCTCTGAAAGGACAAAAAGATAAACATCTACACTGGATAGTTGGTACGCTCTACCAACAGCCCATGAGCACGGGCCATGTATCAGCAGAGAGGCCTGCTAATATCAGCCGGTAAAGAGATAAAAATAAAAACAAGATTTTGGCTTGCTCAATGCCTTGTTGCTGCTGGACAAGGTAAGCATTATTCATTGCCCAGACAGCAGAAGGGGACTTCTGAGGCAACAAAGGGGAATAACATGGCCAATCAGAGGCTAAAGTAGCTGCTAGGAGGAAACTGGTCCCAGTGGTACTAACTGCTGAACTTTCCAGAGAAGAATGACTAAACTTTCAGAATGTGACTTAAAGTTAATATGGCAAAACAGGGGATATCTGACACCGATAACAGGGTCATGGATTGACTCTAAAGGTAAGATCATTCTGCTACAGGAAGACGCTGAGATTAATTACTCAGATGCATTAGTGGACTCACTTGTGGGCAAAGAAATTGGCTGAAGTTGCCGGCCAATCCCAGTACTGAACACTAAACCTCACCACCCTGACTGAGAGAGTGACTAGTGCCTGTGAACCTTGCCAGAGGGTAAACATAGGTATGAGTTCCAGAGCACAGGGAAGTGGCTGAGAGAAACTGTGGCAGCCTTTTTGGAGTTAATGGCAATTTTGAGTTAATATCAGTGGAATCCGCCTATTGGCTTTGGCTATTTTCCAAAGTCCAGTTTCTTATAATCTGACCTTAGTGGTCCTACAGCAGACTGCTCTGACCCTTAGAAAGTGTGTGCAATCATAGTAACCAGACAGCAGGCTCTGTGTAACCTTGAGTGAGCTCTCCTATGTTTTGACCAAGTAAAGCTCCTACATGAGAAACTTCTTGTACTTTTCTGCCTACTTAAGTGTTAACCTGACGTCCATTAAATCAACACCTGATCAGCATGTAGACCTCGGTGTCCTTTTCTGTGTCACCCTGTCTCTATCTCTCCCAGCCTCTCTCAGGTGGTATTCAGCTGTCACTGCTGGCCAGTGACAAGGAACTAGACCTGGAATGCATTGGGAAGTGGATTTCACTGAAAGTAAACCATCCAGGTATGGCAATAAATATCTCCTGGTTTTGTGGACACTTTCTCAGGATGGGTGGAAGCTTTTCCCACAAAGAAAGAAACCTCCCTGGTCATGGCCAAAACAATTCTGGAAGACATTTTTCCTCGGTTTGGTATTCCAAAGGTAATTGGTCAGACAATGGGACAACCTTTGTTGTTCAGGTAAGCTAGGAGGTGTTCAGGTTTCTGGGGCTTGATTGGAAGTTACATTGTGCTTATAGGCTTCAAAGTTCAGAACAGGTAGAGAGAATGAATAGAGCTCTCAAAGAGACTCTCACCAAATTGAACATGGAGACTGATGGTGACTGGGCAGTGATCCATCCCTTGGCCCTCTTTAGCATCAGAAATACTCCCTCCATACTAGGCCTAACTCCCTTCGAACTACTATATGGTTTTCCTGCTCCCCTGACTCTTCTTGAGGACTCCCTTTGACATAACTAGTGATAACTCTGACTTGTTGTCCAGGATGAAAGGACTGCAACTTATTCAGAAAGAGACTTGGACCAAGGTTGGTATTGCATATGCGCCCAGGTCCTTGGAGGTGCCCCATCATTTCCAGGTTGATCTGGTGTACTTGTTATGACACCGCAGCAGAATCTGGAACCTTGGTGGAAGGGTCCTTATTGTGTCCTGCTCACAACCACAACAGCTGCCAAAGCAGAGGGCATTGCAGCTTGGATCCATGGGTCCCACGTCAAGCCTGCACTTCATCAACCTGCTGACACCTGGAAAGTCCAAGCCTCCAGCAACCTGTTAAAACTGAAACTCATCAGGGACAATGAACTCTTTGACCAGTAAAGTGGACAGACAATGGTACCAATGGGTGGTGCTGTTTGTTCTCAATTGGGTAACTATTGACTGGAGTTTTGGTGATCCTCACCAGGCTCACAAGGCCCTGGAAGCAATGCATGGTAAACCCTTTGATTGCAAGGGTGGGGTGATGAATGGCAGAGCCTTACTTAATGGTGAGATTTGGAGCCCCAACAAGGCCTATGCTCAAGTTGAGTATGGCGATACATGGGCATATAGAGCCCTACAAACTTCAGGGAGCACCCCAAGTTTAGAATGGCATTGTGTATCCAAGCCTAAAATGATTCCTTATGTAAATGGGTGCCCCAGGTCTTGCCCTTGTGATACCTATCAACAGGCTATGCATAGCAGTTGCTATAGAGTTGTGCAATAATATATTGGAAAAGATAACATCACCCATTTCACTGCCATATTGAACCAAGTCAGGGAGGAGATGAGGATAGACGATTTGTCCACAATGTGCCAACAGGAGGCCATGGATCTAAATTACTCCAAACCCCTTGTTCGGGGATGGTAGGGAAGCCTGTATGCTGAAGAAAGGTACTTCCAATTCACCTTTCAGATGGAAGAGGGCTGCAGGATCAGGTCAGACAAGAACAGGTTAAACAATGCATTGAAGAGTTAATAGAAAAAAGAATACTCATCCCTCAGTTACCACCCTCTGGTTCTTCCTGATAGTAGAGGAAACATTATTTTAGACACCCAGACTGTAGATGTTATTACTGCCACTCATAGACTCCTAAATGACAACAATCCTTTGCTTCCAAGTGACTGCTGGCTCTGCCTCTGACAAGGGCAGCCTGTTCCTCTGGAGCTCCTCCCCTCTAAAGCCACTTATTCCACTGCTGAGGGGTCCTGACACTCAGCACCCCCATGAGAGTGCAGCCTCTCTTCAAGCAAAATGTTACCTGTTTGACAAAACCCTACAAAAATGATAGCTCAGAACTACCTGTAGGGGATGCTACCTTTGCCATTTGTGATTTAACAATTGACATCTCCACAGCTCTCTGCCTTGACAATAACACTGTTTTCTTATGCAGGAATAATAAAGCCTATACGTTCTTGCCCACAGATTGGACTGGGACCTGTGTACAGGCAACTCCCTGATATTAGCATCATTCCAGTGGATGAGCCAGTCCCAGTCCCCAGCTTTAACTTAAAGGCTAGAAGAATGAAGAAAGCCATTCAGTTCATTCCTCTGTTAGTGGGAATTGGGCTGACTGCTTCCATAGGTGCTGGGTCAGCTTGTTTGGGTGTTTTATTATATAAATACAAGAAACTGTCCCAACAGTAAATTAGTGGTGTACAATTGCTTTTGCGCACCATCAATGACCTCCAAGACCAGTTCAATTCCTTAGCAGAAGTAGTTCTCCAGACCCAGAGGGGATTAGACCTCCTTACGGCTGAAAAAGGAGGAATCCGCTTAGCTGTACAGGAGAAATGCTGTTTTTACACTAATAAATCAGGCATTGTTAAAGGAAAAATTTAAAAAAAAAATACAAAAAGATCTCGAAAAAAGGAGATGAGAATTAATAGAATCTCCTTTTAGGAATGGGTTTAATGGTATGCTCCCCTATGTGCTTCTCTTACTGGGACCATTTGCTACCCTTTTCCTCCTTGTCACAATAGTACCCTGTATTGTTAACTGATTACCGGCCTTCATTAGGGAATGTGTAAGTGTGGTTCAGGTCCTGATGCTCCAGAGGCAGTGTCAATCACTCTCTGAGATTGATCCACAATTTTAGGGTTAAAATTGGAGCACAAAGAAAAGGGGGGATGAGAGCCCACATGAGAATGAAAACAACTCTAAAAGAAAAACAGCTGTGACGATTCCCATCCTTGAATTAAACCCAGAGGCATATGGCTCTCAAATGGGAAGATGAACAGCTCTGAGACAGCCTTGAATTAAAGCCAGAGGCAGGTAGCTCTTGAAGGGCAGGGTGAGTTGTTTTGAGTAAACTCACAAATGGCCAAAAACTGCAAACAACTAGGCGTAAACTATCTAAATGCTATTCTTGCTAACCAATCAATGTATACAGCAAAAGTGGCCAGATTTTTAAGTATAAAAACCCTGTGTTTTGCATGTTTGGGGCCATCTCCTGCCTTTTGAGGGGTGACCCTATCGCGATTGAAATAAAAAAAAAATGCTCTTGCTTTTGCATTGAGTTGTGGTCTGTGGGAATTCCTGAGAAGGGTGCGATCTTGAACTCCTGAGCTGTAAGACCCCAGGTCTTTTACAGGATAAACATAAAAGAAGGAAGTGGGTGAAATAACAGTAAATTTTTGAAAGAGTTTTAAGCAATCATACTGTGAATTATCTACATAAATCCCTATAATACATGTAAGTACGTGCATGAATATAAACATGTTGCAACCTAAATGCTTTTAATAATGCACATAGATAAGTATAGTTCACCACTGACCAAGGAAGCTTTTCCTTGAACCACAATCATGACTGAAAACCACAACCAATCACAAGGCAGAATTCTGGAGAACAGTCACATCTGATACATCTACAAAACAATTCCCAGATCTAAGACTCAGTGATCATGAATAACAGGAGGTAAATAAATATATATATATATATATATATATATATATATATATATATATATATATATATATATATATATATATATATATATATATATATATATATGGCAGAGGATCAGAGTATGGTACCAGTAATGTGTCTCCTAATAATACCAGAAGCTACACCCTTAAGATGGACCAATATAAAAAAATAAAGAAAAGAAGGCTTACCAATATACCTGTATAAAAACGAACTAAAAATTGAAAATGCTAATAGACATGCAAAAGTGGTCTAGGAAGAAACCATTGTCCTTAATCCTACGCAAAAATCTGCAGGGAACTAATAAATGCTGAGAGAATGAGAAAAAAAAAATCTTTCCAGGAAAGAGAATAAAATCATTTAGTTATCCAATACCAAGCAATCAATCCTGAAAACATGCATGGAAGTAACATTATTAAACTGAGCAACTTATATTAAGAACATAATACCAATTTGAAAAAAAGAAGATGAATTTGAAAGAGAAATAGGAGAGGTCTGTGGGAAGGTTTGGAGGGAAGAAAAGAGAAGGCACAAAATGATGTAATCATTAAATAACCTTAAACATGAATTAAATATTAGCTCTTTAGGTCATGATTTTAAAATGCATCACTATTGAGTAGTATGCAAACATAAAACTTGCATGTAGATAGATGGAACTAGAAAAAAAATCATATTATATGAGGTAATCCAAACACAGAAAGACAAACTTCACATATTCTCTCATCTAAGTTTCCCAGCTTTAAACTGAATATGTATGTACTCATATGTGAGTCCATATCCAGCAGTAATTGAAAAAACAAGAATGAAATAGTGACCATTTCCAAGGTGAGAATGGAAGTGTGTGAGGGCAGTAGGAAGTAGATGGGTATAGAGATTTGAAAGAGGAAATGGGAAAAACTTGAAGGGGGTATAATAATTTCGGAGGTAAGACAGAAAGAAGTACAAAAGGGAAGATGGTAAGGTAAGGATGTCTGAAAAAGTAATATGGAATAATATTAGTAACTATCTAAGATATGTATAATCCATGTAAGCTGTTTTATAAAACTAAAATTTAGTTTAAATGAAATTTTGCCATCTGTGATGACAATTGTCCCTCCATCTAACAAAAACTCCAACACCAGGCATGAGAAGTCAACTTTTGAGTTACTGGGAAGGGTTTTCTAAGAGAATCCTCAAGAATCATATGCTACTACCTATCTGAACTGAAAACTACAGTCCATTTCCAGCCTGAAAAGATGCTGTTTGTTCGGTCTGAAATACCTGAAAATAACAGGATGCAGAATGAGGAACTAGGAAAATGAAGAGGTGATGTGCTAACTCTTGAACTTTGAATTTCCACCAACTGCCAGCTTCTTGGAATATAACCTTATAGTTGTCCTCAAGCGCCTGCTTTTTCAACAGTACATAACACATTGAAGACATGGAGACATGGCATGTATGCTTGTGGGTGCTCGCGTTCCACTTAACATTCACCACAGTCCTGTCCAAAAGCTCCAATACCCCATCCACCCTCGTAGGAGCTGTCCAGGCTTTAAATCTATCTACCGCATTTCAGCTCCACTTCTAGCCACCCACGCCCACGTTGTATTATAGGTGTCTCATAGACCAAAAAAAAAAAAAAAAAAAAAAAATCTGTTTTATCTTTTATGATTGTGAACATCCTTACGACAGAGCACTGAACTCATGATGAAATGTCCCAGACCCGAAAATTCTTAAAGCCAAGTACTTCATAGCCAGGGAACTACAAATAATCCCAGAGGGCAGAGTGCATTGTGCCTGCTGGGAGCCTCTGTGAGAACTGCCTCAGAGCAAGGACTTCTGGGATTGTTTGTAGTAACATAGCCAGGTCTCACTGTATTGTCTGCTTTGGCGAGTCGCAGACGCAGAAATACAATTCCCAGAATGCTGTACACACTGCATTGCACACTCAGAAGCTATCTTCCTCCTTCTTATTTAGCCTGGAGCTTTGTCAGGACCCAGAAGTATCCCCTGGAAGCGCTTTCCCCGCGCCACAATGCACACAGCTTTTTCCCTGGTCCCCGGAGTTCTGTAAATGCCCCGCCCTGCGCCCCTCGCAGTCTTCAGGATCAGTAAGCCTTTCCGAGCCAATTTGTGGCATCATCGCCCTGCCCCCTGGTACCGGAAGTAAACTCACAGGGCTGCTGGAAGCAACTTGTGTGCAGGACAAATGTGCTCTTTGAATTCTCCTGATTAGACGCAGTCCAGCTGGTCCCTGGTCCCTGGTCCCGGGAGAAGGGATCCTGGCGTACCTGCCTCTTTTTAAAATTAATTTTGAGTCTCACAGTCAAATCAGGACTAGTCTTGGGAAGGCAGAAACGCGCTCACATGGAAAATAAATATTTTTTTAAAGATTAAAGAAAAACATAACAACGCTGGCTGCTCTTCTAGAGGTCCTGAGTTCAATTCCCAGCAACCACATGGTGGCTCACAGACATCTGTAATGGGATCTGGTGCCCTCTTCTGGTGCACAGGCAGAATGCTGTACAATGAATGAATGGATGAATGAATGAATGAATCTTAAAAAAAAGCGCCGACCTTTGTCATCGCAACTACCAGGGCTCTGGGATACAGAGAATGCCTCTCTTAGCAAGGTGCCAGGTTCCATCCCAGGGACCACAAGGTGGCGCTCAAATCATCTGTCAAGGAATCTGGTGCCCTCTGGTGGCGCACACGTGTCACTTAATAACTAGCTTTATATATATATGATGTTTTCATTTAATACTATGTATTTATTTCAATTTAATAAGAACAGACGGCGGCGTGTCTTGAGAGCAGGATTCCCAGAGTCCTGTGGAGTCGGTACACAGGAGGTCTCAGTGCTAGATCAAAGCAGGGCCTGGGGCCACCCAACCTGTGTCCATCCTCCAGGGCTCTCCCTAACCTGATGGTAAGATTCTGTTGCTGAGGACAACACCTTCACAAATCATTGGACACAACAAATCCCAGCTGGCACCTACCAAGAACCTTCATCCATATAGACTGTTGTTTGCGATACTGGAACATATGCTGCATGCCACCAGAAGAGAAAAGTACACACCAACCCTGCCATGGAGTCCCACTCCATGAGAAGGAACCTTGATCAAATACTGCTTGAGTGGCCAGGAACTTGAGTGAGTCTACAGAGGCCAAGGACATAAGAGAAATCTAAATACTACAGTTGTGCTAAAGGAGCACAGCCATACTCACAGATTGGTGCCTTGCTAGGACATCATTGGAAATTCTTCCTGCAGCAGATGGGAATAAATACAGAGACCCATGTCCAGTCGATATGCAAACAGTTAGAGGTCTTGGAGCATTCCATCCTAAATGAGATGTCTCCAAATAACCCATGCCCCTAAGGGCTCAAGAAACTCTGTGTGCAGAGTGTAAGCGCCAGAGTGGATGAAGGACACACGGGTAACAAGGCCTTGTCAACACAGCAGGACCAACATACATATGAATGCACCCTGACCCACAAGCTAGCTTTTCTTTCACTTTCCCCTTTTGGGGTTGCCTCTCCAGGCAAAGAGTATGTGCTCAGTCCTGATGCCACTTGATATGCTGGGGTAGGTGGGTGTGCACAGGAAAGGCAGGGTGATCCCATTCTCTGAGGAACCAGGTGAGGGATGATAGGGGAAACAGAGGGTAGGCCTGGGAGGAGAAGAGGGAGGGGTCTAAGATAGGGATGTAAAATGAATAAATAAAAATTAAAAAAATAAAATTAAGAAATGAAGGGGCAGGAGAGATGGCACAGTGTTTAAGATCACAGGCTGCTATTCTAGATATCCTGAGCTCAATTCCCAGCATCCACATGGTGGCTCATAACAATCTATCATGAGACATGGCACCCTCCTCTTGCGTGCAGACAGAATAGTGTACAATTAATAAACAAATCTTCCATAATAAAGAGAACTACACCATGAATCATAAATAAAGTTTCCCTCTCTCCAAAAAGAACACTCATTCCCTTTTTTAATAATAATAATAATAATAATAATAATAATAATAATAATAAATGAAAATCTTCGTTTTCTCCAAGGGACTCTCATTGAGGCAACAAACCAGACTAAACTGTAGGTCCCATGAGAAGCAACAGATGGCAACAGAAAAACTCAAGGGTATACTTGTGGGTTGTCAATGCTGCCTCTTCAGGCACCAGGCATCCACCTGATACACAGATACACCTATCTCCGCAGGCAAAATAGTCATACATGTAAAAATAAACAGATAGATGGGATTTACACTTCTTAGAAGAGTGAAAAAAAAAGCACAAGGGTCCATTAGTAAGTAAAGCTAGTTCATTGCACACAGAGCCTCAGTTTAAATTTATGTATTCCCAGTTTAAATGTGTCCAGTTTAAATTCTCATGCTCAGCTGGGACCAGCCAATCCCTGCTCAATGCAGAAGGAATCCTGGGGTCCTTGTCCCCCTTTCTTTTAGTGAGTGCCGACTCTCCCAGTCAAAGCAGGGCTGGTCTCAGGAAGGCAGACAGAGATTATAAATCATTCTTAAAGACTATAACAAGAAGCCAGGTGTGGTGTCGCATGCCTGTGGCTGTCAGTGGGGCAAGCAGAGGCTGGTGTGAGTTCCAGGCCATCTGGGTTTGCAAAATGAGTTCAGGACATGCAAGGCCACAAGAGAAACCCTCTCTCCAAAAGGAAGGGTTTGCACCCCTGCCAGCTCTTCACACTCACATTTCCTAAGTCATAAAGTATGACTTCAACCAGGTTATAAGAAAGTCCTGCCAAGCACAGTGCACACACCTTTAATCCCAACACTCCGGAGGCAGAGGCAGGTAGATGTCTGTGAGTATGTCTGGGAGTTCGAGGCCAGCCTGGTATACAAAGAGGCCTGGACATCCAGGGCTACACAGAGAAACCCTGTCTCAAAAACCCAAAATAATAATAATAATAATAAGATTGAAATAAAAAATGAGAGCCAGGCCTGCTGGCACATTGCCAGGTTCTTTTCACAAGGAAGGAAAACAGTAGAGTTTATGGGAAAAATAGCAGATGGAAGAAAGATTTGAAACTTCATTTTATTTCATTTTTAAAATCTCAGTTACATTAATTCTTAGTGGATTTGAGAGATCAAAGACTTAAAATCAGTGGGTATTGTTTTAAAGTTTAGAGCAGAAGCATGAATAAAGGCTAGTTAGTTGCAGACATGTCCAGCTTCCTTCGGGGAAGAACTAGCCTTAATGCCCTGAGGGGACAAATTAGCCTTAATGCATTCTTTCCTGCCCACTAATTATACAATGGCCAGGAAACTGGCCCATAGGATCAGGCCAGAACTGTATGTAGTCTTGCTGCCTAAAGTGGACCAATCATTTCAAAAGTCAGTTTCCCTTACCCAATCATGTAATGCCAAAGCATTTAAGTCTCTGCTTGCGGTTTTGCCCCATAAAAACCTTGCTTCCCTAGATCTCAGGGCTACATTCCTTTCCTGTGTCCACAGGAAGTTTGTGTCCCATGTCCAAACACCTATACAATTTTAGAAACCTCATTTTTACAACAGAGTGTGCCCCTGGTCTTTTGGGGTTCCCGAACTGGGCATAACAGTTTTACTCTGAATAAGACCATTTGTAATTTATAAACATCTCCCAATGACAATAAACACTTGTAGCCAAAGGAAACAACCCAAAACCTACCCAATCCCCCTTAATAACTCATTCCCTTTTTAATAATAATAATAACTCATTCCCTTTTTAATAATAATAATTTAATAATAATAACAATAATTTAATAATAATAACTCAGTCCCTTTTTAAAAATAATAATTTAATAATGATGATTTAATAATAATAATTTAATGATAGTTTAATAATAACAATTTCATAATAATAAATCATTCCCTTTTAATAATAATAATTTAATAATAATTTAATAATAATAATTTAATAATGATAATAACTCATTCCCTTTTTGACATTTAAAAAATCAGAGCCAGGCCTGCTGGCCCATTGCAAAACCCACCCAATCCCCCTTAAGGAAAATAGGACTTTGTTCTCATGGATTTCTTCTAGCTGACATTTTGGACATGCAGAAATCCTGTTGGGGTCCCAAAGAAAATCGGAAAAATGTTTGATTAAGTAAGCAATATTGGTGGTCCAGTCTTTGAATGTTGAGAAAATAATAAGACTTAATAAAAGTCCTGTTTAGAACAGTCTAAAATGCTGAACCAATTAAGATTTGTAGCTTTCTTCAAAGCTCTCTTGGGAGCAGGTCGTGATGAGAAACAGCAATGGAAGCAGTTGATGGAGGAACAAACAGAATTCTGGAACATGCAAGATACTGAAACAGATGTGTCAATGTCTCAGCATGCTGGAAGGAGGATTCTGTCAGGTTTGGTCCAGCATCTCCAGGATTTTCTCTTTTTGTTCTGAAAACATATAATTTCTCACAAGCTTTACACAATAATAAAATTATAAATGTATGAGATGTTCAGAATGAAATTAAACTGTGAACCAATTTCATCAATGTCAATTAAAAGAATGGCATAATAAATTTTGAGGATATTATAGTCAAAGATTTATGAGCCATGTATTGCTGAAGTCTGGCTAGAGACATTTTTTATGTCTCAGTCAGTTTTAGAGTTTTTCCCATGTGGAGGGATTATCAATTGGTATTACCTGTTTTGTTTGGTCTTCTTCATTTTTCTCTTCTTATGTGTGACCAAAGTCTTCAGGTGGTCTTCCTCTGTGAAATATGATTTTTATTAGTTTTGAAGGAACCCATAATTTCTCTTCTCCTGTGTGAACATATGCAAAACCTCTTCCCCAGTGTGTAACACATTCCCTACTGTCCATTGTGAAGTTGGGGTATCTTTGAAATATATAGGCTGAAATAATCCAGCAGTTTTTTTTTTCTATAACCCAGTGTCTTTGTCCAGCTGTTGTTTGTTGTTCATTAACATTTAAGAAATTTAAGGTCAATAATGCATTATGTAATCTATCTCTGTGGTATTTTAATATCCCTCTCTGTTTGTTAATCATTTTCCTTAAAGTACGATTTGATTTTTCAATGACTGCTTGACCGGCAGGATTGTGAGGTATACCTGTTACATGTTTTATCTTATAACATGTAAAAAATCTTTCCATTTTATTAGAGACATATGCTGTAGCATTATCAGTCTTAATTTATGTAGGAATAACCATAACTTCCATCACTTCTAATAAATGCATAACTGAATCAGCCTTCTCAGAACTTATGGCTTTTGCTCATATGTGTCTGAATATGTGTCTATAGTATGGTGCACATATATCAGTTTACCAAACTCTATAAAATAAAACACGTGATTTGCCAAATTTCATTTCTTTGATTACCATTAGGATTACTTCCTGCAGGTAGTGGAGTTTAGTTATATAAAGAACAAGTGGGATATTTTTGCACAATTTCTTTGGCTTGTTGCCAAGTGATAGAAAAATCTCTTTTTAAAACTTGGCTGCCAACATTGTGTTTTTAATAAAATTGTGAGGCCTCTAACACACTCCTGTCAATAGTTGATCAATTTCATCATTGCCTTGTGCTACAGGGCCTGGTGGACCCATATCAGATCTGATATATGTTATATACAATTGATTACTTGTTGTAATTGAAGAAACAGTCCAAATTAAGTCCAAATTATCCTGAATTAGATCAGAAGTTTCTATATGCAGAACAACTCTTTCTGCATATTGAGACTCAGTGGTTTTATTTAGAGATTCTTGAAAATTTGATAACACCAAGAGAATTGTATATAATTCTGGTTTTTGAACTGAATCATAAGGACCCCCACCACTTTACTCAGACTTTCTGACTTACAACCTGCCCTTTTTGATTTATTGGCATCCATATAAAATGTGGGGGCTCCAAAAATTGGAGTTCCTCTTATTATAGGAGGGGGAACCTATTTGCTTCTTTTTATAAACTGAAGTGACTTGATTTTTGGGTATCTGTTGCTGATTTCTCCCCAAAACTCACAAGCTCTTTACCAGTACCCATTCTCTGCCCATAATGGTACAATCTCAGCATTGGTAAAGGGCACCACAATTTCATCTGGATCTATTCCAGCCAACTGATGAAGTCTCATTTTTCCTTAGGATCAATTCAGGAACTTTTCTATATAGGTTTTTAAATTTTTATTTTGTTTGTGTGCCAAAAATATCCATTCTAAGACACAGTCCACCTTCTGCATAAGAATTCCCATGGGAGAATGAGTGGAAAGCGAGATAACCAAAATACAGGCCCTCTTGGCATCAATATGGTCTATATATGCATCTTGTAATTCCCTTTCTGCCTGAGCAAATTCACTTTCATCTTCAGTTGACAACGTTCTTGGACTTTTAAAGTCCTTATCATCCTTTAAGTTTTGAAATAAGTTATTTAGCTCTTGAGTAGCTTAACCAAATGTAGGCTATAGCCAGTTAATATCTCACAGCAATTTCTGAAAATCATTGAGAGTTTTTAATTGGGTTCTTCTAATTTGTACTTTTTGTGGTTGAGTTTTTTTTTTTTTTTTTTTTAATTGATATAACAGTTTTTATTTATTTATTTATTTATTTTTCCCTTTTTTTAATTTTTCATCAATTACACTTTATTCATTCTGCATCCCCCCATAAGCTCCTCCCTCCTCCCCTCCCAATCCCACCCTCCTTCCTCCCTCTGCTTGCATGCCACTCCCCAAGTCCACTAATAGGGGAGGTTCTCCTCTCCTTTCTGATCTTAGTCTGTCAGTTCACATCAAAAGTGGCTGCATTGTCCTCTACTATGGCCTGGTAAGGCTGCTCCCCCAGAGGGAGGTGATCAAAGAGCAGGCCAATCAGATTATGTCAGAGGCAGTCCCTCTTCACATTACTATGTAACCCAATTGGACTCTGTACTGCCCTGGTCTACATCTGTGCAGGGATTCTGGGTTATCTCCATGAATAGTCCTTGGTTGGAGTATGAGTCTCTGGGAAGTTCCCTGTGTTCAAATTTTCTTGTTCTGTTGCTCTCCTTGTGGAGACCCTGTCCTCTCCAGCTCTTACTATTTCCCAGTTCTTACCTAAAATTCCATTCACTCTGCCCAACAGTTGCCCATCAGGCTCAGCATCTGCTTTGATAGTCTGAAGGGCAGAGGCTTTCAGAGGCCCTCTGTGGTAGGTTCCTAGGTTGTTTCCTGTTTTCTTCTTCTTCTGATGTCCATTCTCTTTGCCTTTCCGGATGGGGATTGGACATTTTAGTTTAGGTCCTCTCTCTTGTAGTTTCTTTAGATGCACAGGTTTTAGTGGATTTGTCCTATGTTGTATGTCTATATGAGTGAGTATATACCATGTGTGTCTTTTTGCTTCTGGGACAAATCACTCAGGATGATCCTTTCCAGATCCCACCATTTACCTGCAAATTTCATGATTTCCTTATTTTTCATTGCTGAGTAATATTCCATTGTGTAGATGTACCACATTTTCTGCATCCATTCTTCAGTTGAGGGGCATCTGGATTGTTTCCAGCTTCTGGCTATTACAAATAAAGCTGCTACAAACATGGTTGAGCAAATTTCCTTTTTGTGTGCTTGAGCCTCTTTTGGATATATGCCTAGGAGTGGTATGGCTGGATCTTGGGGAAGCACTATTCCTAGTTGTCTGAGAAAACGCCAGATTGATTTCCAGAGTGGCTGTTCAATTTTACATTCCCACCAGCAGTGGAGAAGGTTTCCCCTTTCTCCACAACCTCTCCAGCATGTGTTGTCACTTGAGTTTTTGATCTTGGCCATTCTCATGGGTGTAAGGTGAAATCTCAGGGTTGTTTTGATTTGCATTTCCCTAATGGCTAGTGAGGTTGAGCATTTCTTTAAGTGCTTCTCTGCCATTCAGTATTCCTCTACAGAGAATTCTCCGTGTAGCTCTGTTCCCCATTTTTTTGAGTGGATTACTTGGTTTGCTGCTTTTCAGCTTCTTTGGTTCTTTATATATATTTGATATGAGTCCTTTGTCAGATAAAGGGTTGGTGAAGATTCTTTCCCAATCTGTAGGAGGTTGCTTTGTTTTGATGACAGTGTCCTTTGCTTTGCAGAAGCTTTTCAGTTTCATGAGGTCCCATTTATTGATTGTTGCTCTTAGAGCCTGTGCTGTTGGAGTTCTGTTCAGGAAGTTTTCCCCTGTACCAATGAGTTCTAGGGTATTCCCCACTTTTTTTTCAAGCCGATTTAATGTGTCTGGTTTTATGTTGAGGTCTTTGATCCACTTGGACTTCAGTTTTGTGCAGGGTGATAAGTATGGATCTATTTTCATTTTTCTACATGTAGACATCCAGTTGGACCAGCACCATTTGTTGAAGATGCTATCTTTTTTTCCATTGTATGGTTTTGGCATCTTTGTCAAAGATCAGGTGTCCATAAGTGTGTGGATTATTTTCTGGGTCCTCTGTTCAGTTCCATTGATCCACCATTCTGTTTCTATTGCAGTACCATGCAGTTTTTACAACTGTTGCTCTATAGTACAACTTAAGATCAGGGATGGAGATACCTCCAGAAGATCTTTTATTGTAGAGGATTGTTTTAGCAATTCTGGGTTTCATGTTATTCCATATGAAGCTGAGAATTTTTCTTTCCAGGTCTGTAAAGAATTGTGTTGGTAATTTGATGGGCATTGCATTGAATCTGTAGATTGCTTTTTGTAAGATGGCCATTTTTACTATGTTAATCCTGCCAAGCCATGAGCATGGGAGATCTTTCCATCTTCTCATATCTTCTTCTAGTTCTTTCTTCAGAGATTTGAATTTTTTTTTTCAGACAAGTCTTTGACTTCCTTGGTTAGGGTTACTCCGAGGTACCTTGTCATTTGTGGCTATTGTGAAGGGTGTTGTTTCCCTAATTTCTTCCTCAGCTGTTTTGTCTTTTGTATACAGGAGGGCTACTGATTTTTTTGAGTTAATTTTGTATCCGGCCACTTTGCTGAAGGTGTTTATCAGCTGTAGGAGTTCCCTGGTAGAGTTTTTGGGGTCACTCACGTATACTATCATATCATCTGCAAATAGTGATAATTTGACCTCTTCCTTTCCAATTTGTATCCCCTTGATCTCCTTCAACTGTCTCATTGCTCTAGCAAGGACTTCCAGATCTATGTTGAAGAGATATGGAGAGAGTGGGCAGCCTTGTCTTGTCCCTGATTTCAGTGGGATTGCTTTAAATTTCTCTCCGTTCAGTTTGATGTTGGCTATAGGTTTGCTGTATATTGCCTTAACTATGTTTAGATATGTGCCTTGTATCCCTCATCTCTCCAATACTTTAAACATGAATGGATGTTGGATTGTGTCAAAGGCTTTTTCAGCATCTAGGGAGATTATCATGTGTCTTTTTGTTTCTTTCAATTTGTTAATATGGTGGATCACATTGATGGATTTCCGTATATTGAACCACACCTGCATACCTGGGATGAACCCTACTTGGTCATGGTGGATGATATCTTTGATGTGTTCTTGTATACGGCTTGCGAGTATTTTGTTGAGTATTTTTGCATCAATGTTCATTGATTGGCCTGAAGTTCACTTTTTTGGTTGGGTCTTTGTGAGGTTTAGGTACCAAGGTGACTGTGGCTTCATAGAATGAGTTTGGTAATATTGCTTCTGTTTCGATTTTGTGGAATAGTTTGAAGAGAACTGGAGTTAGCTCTTTTTTGAATGTCTGGTAGAATTCTGCGCTGAAACCATCAGGTCCTGGGCTTTTTTTGGATGCGAGACTTTCGATGACTGTTTCTATTTCCTTGAGGGATATAGGACTATTTAATTGATTTACCTGGTCCTCATTTAGCTTTGGTAAGTGGAATCAATCAAGAAAATTGTCCATTTCATTTAGATTTTCAAATTTTGTTCTGTATAGACTTTTGAAGTTAGTCTTAATGATTGCTTGGATTTCCTCAGTGTCTGTAGTTATGTCCCCCTTTTCATTTCTGATTTTGTTGATTTGGATGATGCCTCGCTGCCTTTTAGTTAGCTTGGCTAAGGGTTTGTCGATCTTGTTGATTTTCTCAAAGAACCAGCTCTTGGTTTCATTGATTGTTTGAATTGTTTTATTTGTTTCCAATTGATTGATTTCAGCCCTGAGTTTGATTATTTCCAGCCAACTACTCCTTCTTGGTGTGTCTGCTTGTTCTTTTTCTAGGGTTTTTAAGTGAGCCATTAAGTTGCTTGAATGAGCTGTCTCGAATTTCTTCTTGAAGGCACTTAGTGCTATGAACTTTCCTCTTAGCACTGCCTTCATTGTGTCTCACAAGTTTGGGTATGTTGTGTCTTCATTTTCATTGATTTCTAGAAAGACTTTAATTTCTTTCTTTATTTCTTCCCTGACCCAGCTGTCATGTAGTAACAAGTTTTTCAGTTTCCATGTGTGTGTAGAGTTTTTTCTTATTTCTGTTATTGTTGAGATCCAGCTTTATTCCATGGTGATCAGACAAGATACAAGGGATTATTCCAATCTTCATGTATCTGTTGAGGCTTGCATTGTGACCAACTATATGGTCTATTTTGGAGAAGGTTCTATGAGGTGCTGAGAAGAAGGTAAATTCTTTTGTGCTTGGATGTAAAGTTCTGTAAATGTCTGTTATGTCCATTTGATTCATGACCTCTGTCAGAGACATTGTTTCTTTGTTTAATTTCTGTTTTGTTGACCTGTCCTTTGTTGAGAGTGGGGTGTTGAAGTCTTCCACTATTAATGTGTGGGGAACTATATGTGGTTTAAATTTTATCAATGTTTCTTTAACAAATGTGGGTGCTCTTGTATTTGGGGCATAGATGTTCAGGATTATGATGTCTTCCTGGTGGAATTTTCCTTTGATGAGTATGAAGTGTCATTCCCAATCTCTTTTTATTAATTTTGGTTGAAAGTCTATTTTATCAGATATTAGAGTGGCTACTCTTGCTTGCTTCTTGGGTCCATTTGCTTAGAAAGTGGTCTTCCAACCCTTTACCCTCAGGTACTGTCTCTCTTTGTGCCTTAGGTGTGTTTCTTGTATCCAACAGATTGCTGGGTTTTGTTTACATATCCAACCTGCCACAGAGGGCCTCTGAAAGCCTCTGCCCTGCAGACTATCAAAGCAGATGCTGAGCCGGATAGCCAACTGTCGGGCTGAGTGAATGCAATTTTATGTAAGAAGTGGGAAATAGCAAGAGCTGGAGAGGACAGGGTCTCCACAAGGAGAGCAAGAGAACAAGAAAATTTGAACACAGGGAACTTCCCAGAGACTCATACTCCAACCAAGGACTATTCATGGAGATAACCTAGAACCCCTGTACAGATGTAGCCCATGGCAGTTCAGAGTCCAAGTGTGTTACATAGTAATGGGAAGAGGGACTGCCTCTGACACAATCTGATTGGCCTGCCCTTTGATCACCTCCCCCTGAGGGGGGAGCAGCCATACCAGGCCACAGAAGAAGACAATGCAGCCATTCCTGATGTGATCTGATAGACTAAGATCAGAAGGAAGGAGAGGAGGACCTCCCCTATCAGTGGACTTGGGGAGGGGCATGCATGCAGAAAAGGGAGGAAGGGTAGGATCGGGAGGGGAGGAGGGAGGGGCTCATGGGGGGATCCAAAATGAATAAAGTGTAATTAATAATAATAATAATAAAGAAAGAAAAAAGAGTTCTGTGTATATATTTAAAATCTCAATAACCAAAATGTTGTAATTTATGTAAGAGATATTAATTTATTTATATATTATTATTTATTCTTCCATCATATTTTCTTCCATTTTTTACCCTCTAAGAGTTTTAAGTACTCTTTGCTCTTTTGAAAATTCAAGCCACTTTTTCATAAACTTTTTATATGCTTAACTTCAAATTTTGATTTGTAATATATTATGATATATTATGATACCAGGAATATAAAACAAACCACTGAATTTTATCAAGGGTATTTATTATAAATAGTATTACAGGAAAAGGAAAATGTGTAGAAATGAAATAGTATTCTTATCAGTTGTTGTTAGGAGACAGTTGCCTAAGTCCACTCATCCCAGGAAAAAAAAAACAAACACATTTTTATTGATTATTACAATTAATTCACTTTGTATACTGAATGTAGGCCCGTCTCTCACCTTCTGCCTGTCACAACCTACCTCCTACTTCTCTCCCTATATCCCTCTCCTAGTCCACTTATAGGGGAAGTCCTCCTCCCCTACTATATTATACTAGCCTATGTTATCTAAAGTGACTAGGAATGGCTGCTCCTGCTTCTTCTATGGCCTGGGAAGGCTGCACCACTCAGGAGTAGGTGATCAAAGAGCCAGCCACTGAGTTCATGTCAGAGAAAGCCCTTGCTACCCTTACTAGGAAATCCACATGGAGACTGAGATACTTATGGGCTACATCTGAACAGGGGCTCTAGTTGTTCTCCATGCATGGTCCTTGGTTGGAGCAGGAACCCCAGGGCCCATATTTATTTTTGCTCTTTTGGTCTCCTTGTGGAGTGCCTGGCCCATCCAGATCTTTATCTCCTGAATCTTCCAAAGGATTCTGTGCTCTCTACCCAAAGTTTTGCTATCAGTCTAAGCATCTGCTTCAATACCCTACTAGGTAGATTATTTTAGAGGCCCTCTGTGCTAGGTTCCTGCCCTGTTCCCTGTCTTCTCACGTTAACAATGTCTATCCCATTTGCCTTTCTGAATGAGGATTAAGCATCTTCCCTAGGGTCCTCCCTGTTGGTTAGCTTCCTTAGGACTATGGATTTTCGTATGTTTCATTCTATATTACATGACTAATATCCACTTAGAAGTGAGTATATACCATGTGTGTCTTTTTGAGTCTGATACCTCACTAAAGATGATCTTTCCTAGTTTTATCCATTTGCCTGCTGATTTCCTTGTTATTAAATACTGAGTAGTACTGCACTGTGTAAATGTGCACATAATTTCTATATCCACTCCTCAGTTGTGGGACATCATCTAGGTTGATTCCAGATTCTGGCTATTATGAACAAAGCTGCTATGAGAAGAGTTGAGCAAATGTCCTTGTTGTATGGTTGAGAATCTTCTGAATGTATGTTCAGGGGGGGTGGTATAGCTTAATCATGAAGTAGCATTATTCATAATTTTCTGAGAAAGCACCAGTCTGATTTCCAAAGTGGTTGTACAAGTTTACATTTCCACCAGCAATGGAGGAGGGTTCTTTTTTCTCCATATCCAATCCAGCATGTGTTGCAGATGATGAATAACCCTAAAAATTCACCAGGGAACTCCTACAACTGATAAACACCTTCAGTACGGTGGATGGATACAAAATTAAATATAAAATATATCTGAAACCTTCCTGTATACAAAAGACAAAACTTTAAGAAAGATATCAGAAGATGGAAAGATCTCCAATGCTCCAAGATTGGTGGGATTAACAGTAAAAAATGGCCACTCTACCAAAAGAAATCTGCAGACTCAATGGAATTACAATCAAAATACCAACACAATTCTTTACAGGCCTTGAAAGAACAATTCTCAGTTTCATATGGAAAACAAAAAACCCAGAATTGATAAAAAAAAAAAAAAAAAAAAAAAAAAAAAAAAACATGCATGTACAATAAGAGATTTCCTGGTGGTAATTTCACCATGGATCTCAAGTAGTACTATAGAGCAACAGTAATAAAAAATGGCATGGAACTGGCACCTGTACTTTAAATCTTAAAGGGGTGTGCATCTCATTAGTCATTTTTCATTTTTCATTAAAAACTCATTAATCATTTTTATTAAATCATCAAGAAGCTGAGGGTAAAAAACAAATATAGGAGAATCTCAGTTTTAGAGATTCTCAGTTTTAGACCCAGTTTGAGAGTACCCAGACTGCCAATGCTACCTTGGACTATTGTTTCAGCTCAAAAGCCTTAAAACATCCCTGGCTTTACTATTAATAGTGTACTTTTATTAACTTTAAATTGTTAAATTCTAAGATTTTTACACCAGAGCCATAAGCAAAAACATCTTCCCTGACTTTGTTAAACAATCTATTTTTCCAAATTCTTTCTAAGTATAATGGTGATTGCTAACAATCTACATCTATGGCTCCTTTCAAGGGCAGTGGTTAATTCATTAATCTGCTCCAGTAAACATGTGAAAAGAGATCAAGCATTGTTAATTTTAAATGCCAGTGATATTGCCCAGTGATGGGCTAGAAGCCTCCTTATAGTTTTCATGCTCCTCATGTTTTGAGGAATATGGGCATCATAAGGACAACAAGCAGAGATACGCTACATAAGAGTTCAAAGTCCTCAGAAAAAGCAGTTCTTGGGATTATGCTTCTCCAAGACAAACTCAACATGACTATGCTAACAGGAGAGCCATATTCCATGAGTTCTACAGCTGTTATGCTGTTGCTCCTCCATGGTTCTTGACAAGACCAGGTAGCCAAAATAGTTTGCCTATATATGGGTGGGGGGAGTAAGGTTAGCTCAGGCCCTGAGAAGGAGAATTCAGGGCATTTCATGGGCTATACTATCCTGGAGGAACAGATAACATGGAAGGACTGAAGGATTGCTGGGAGAAAATGGCAGGTAGATTTGATTTGATATGTTAACTAGGAACCTCTGCCATTAGTTCCAGGTTTGAATCCTACTTCTATGGTAACCTAAACTTCAGAGAGAGAAGCATGGTCTCCATTGGATAATGATCTTCAAGTGAGCTCACAGGGAAGAAAGGTGGCAAAAACAAAGATTATGTTTTTTCTTTTCTTTCTATATATCTTCTTCTCTTTGAGGGAGGATGGTTACCCAAACTAGACTCAAATTTTTGCTTTTTTGTTTTGTTTTTCTTACTATGTTTTATCTTATTTTATTAATTGTTTTTATTTTTCACAATTTATTCATTATATATGCTGATTGAAAGTCACTCCCTCAATTCCTACTGGTCCCACCCTCTCTCCATATTCTCCCATCCCCTTTCCCTAGACCACTCAAAAGGGGAGTTCCTCTCCTCTGCCATCCACCCATACATTATCAGAACAGTACTCAGTTATTAAAAACAGAGAAATAAAATTTCTGCTCTTATTTCTTTTCCATAGGCCACTGTACTCACCTCAGAAGATTTCATACCATGAAGCTTGCCTGCAACCTTACTGTGAATAAAACACTAAGTATAACTCATTTTAAAGAGTCCTACTCAAGACACTGTTGATGGACCATCTCACATCCAGAAACATGTGAACTTTGAAATGCTATAATGTCTGAAACATTTTATCACAGGCATTTCAGAGAATGTGATTCTCTTGCTGTCTGGATGGCTGTTTCCCACCAGCCCAGGAAGGCATAAGGAGCAGAAGATGATTAGCATAAAGCTTGGAAAGCCCACAAGCAAAACTGTGGTCAGCCACTTTGGGAACCACCTTAGAAAGTAGGTTCAACTTTAATT
>JAEOAE010003613.1:0-24560 GCA_036365155.1 Meriones psammophilus
CAATGAATACATTTGGTAGTGTTCCTTCTGTTTTTATTTTGTGGAATAGATTGAAGAGAACTGGAGTTACCTCTTCTTTGAAGGTCTGGTAGAATTCTGTACTGAAACCACTTGGCCCTGGGCTTTTTGTGGATCTGAGACTTTTGATGAATGCTTCTATTTCCTTAGGGGATATAGAACTATTTAATTGATTTACCTGGTCTTGATTAAGCTTTGGTAAGTGGAATTGATTAAGAAAATTGTCCATCTCATTTAGAGTTTCAAATTTTGTGGCAAATAGACTTTTGAAATAAGTGCTAATTGTTTGGATTTCTTCAGTGTCTCTTGTTTTCTCCCCCTTTTCATTTCTGATTTTGTTAATTTGGATAGTATTTCTCTGCCTTTTAGTTTGCTTGGCTAAGGATTTGTCTATCTTCTTGATTTTCTCAAAGAACCAGCTCTTGGTTTCATTGATTCTTTGAATTGTTTTATTTGTTTCTAATTGATTGATTTCAGCCCTGAGTTTGATTATTTCCAGACATCTACTCCTTTTTGGTGTGTCTGCTTCTTTTTTTTTTCCTTAGGGCTTTTAGGTAAGCCATGAAGTTTCTTGAATGAGATGTTTTAAATTTCTTTTTGAAGGCACTTAGTGCTATGAACTTTCCTCTTAGCACTGTTTTCACTGTGTCCCATAAGTTTGGGTATGTCGTGTCTTCATTTGCATTGAATTCTAGGAAGACCTTAATTTCTTTCTTTATTTCTTCCCTGACCCAGCTGTCATTTACTAGTAAGTTATTCAGTTTCCATGTGTGTGTTGGCTTTTTGCTATTTCTGTTGTTGTTGAGGTCCAGCTTTATTCCTGGTGATCAGATAGGATAAAAGGGATTATTTCAATCTTCTTGTATCTGTTGAGGCTTGCTTTGTAATCAATCATATGGTCTATTTTGTAGAAGGTTCCATGAAGCACTAAGAAGGTACATTCTTTTGTGTTTGGGTGTAAGGTTCTGTAGATGTTTGTTAGGTCCATTTGATTCATGACCTCTGTTAGAGATATTTTTTCTTTGTTTCTCTGTTTTGTTGACCTGTTCTTCGTTGAGAATTGGATGTTGAAGTCTCCCACTATTAATGTATGGTGATCTATGTGTGGTTTAAGTTTTATTAATGTTTCTTTTATAAACATGGGTGCCTTTGTATTTGGGGCATGGATGTTCAGGATTGTGATATCTTCCTGGTGGAATTTTCCCTTGATGAGTATGAAGTGTCCTTCCCCATCTCTTTTTATTAATTTTGGTTGAAAATTTTTTTATCAGATATTAGAATGGTTAGTCCTGCTTGATTCTTGGTTCCATTTGGTTGGTAAAATGTCTTCCAGAACTTTACCCCAGGTAATATCTATTTTTGTGACTTAGGTGTGTTTCTTGTATGCAGCAGATTGTTGGGTCTTGTTTATACATCCATTCTGTTAGTCTGCATCTTTTTATTTGAGAATTGAGTCCACTGATGTTGAGGGAGATTAATCACCAGTGGCTGTTAGATCCTTTGATTTTGATGTTGGCTGTGGTAGTAAGGTTGTGTTTGTTTTGCTGTAGTGAGATTAATTATTTCCTGTGTTTTCTTGAAAGTAGTTTTCTTGGGTTGTATTTTTCTATCTAGTATCTTCTGTAATGCTGGATTTGTGTGTAGGTATTGTTGAAATTTGTTTTTGTCACTGAAAATCTTGTTTTCTCCGTCTATGAGGACTGAAAGTTTTGCAGGGTATAGTAGCCTGGGCTGACATCTGTGTTCTCTTGGGGTCTGCAAGATATCTGTCCAGGCTCTTTTGGCTCTCATAGTTTCTGTTGAGAAGTCAGCTGTGATTCTGATGGGTTTGCCATTATATTTTACTTGGAATTTTTCCCTTGCAGCTTTTAGTATTTTTCTTTGTTCTGTATACTTCCTGTTTTGATTATTATGTGGTGGGAGTATTTTCTTTTCTGGTCTATTTTATTGGGTGTGTTTTGTAGGCCTCTTGTGTTCTTATAGACCTCTCCTGTAAGTTGGGGAAATTTTCTTCTATGATTTTGCTGAAAATATTCTCTGGGCCTTGGAGGATGGAATCTTCTTTTTCCTCTATTCCTATTATTCTTAGGTTTGGTCTTTTCATGTTTCCTTGGATGGTCTGTGTCAGGAATTTTTTAGATTTAACATTTTATTTGATGGATATATTGATTTTTTTTCATTTTGTCTTCCACACCTGAGATTTCTTTTCCATCTCTTATAGTCTATTGGTTATGCTTACCTCTGTAGTTCCTGTTTTCTTCCCTAAGTTCGTTCTCTCTAGCATATTCTCCATTTGTGTTTTCATTCATTTTTCCAGTTCTATCTTCAGTTCTTGAGCTGTTTTGTTGATTTCCTTCACCTGTCTGACTATATTTTCCTTCAGTTCCTTCAGCTGTTTCTTTGAACAATCCCGTTTCTTTAATTTCTTTCAGTGATTTTAGTATTTCTTCTGTAAAGGCCACAAATTGTTTGGCTGTAACTTCCTGTATTTCTTTACAGATGGCCACAATCTGTTTGTCTTTATCTTCTTCCATTTTTTTTTTTTTTTTTTTTGCAGATGGCCATAATCTGTCTGACTTTATCTTCCTCTAGTTCTTTATGCAGTTTATTTGTTTCTTCTATTATCCTCTTCTTAAGCATAGATGTAAGGTCATCTTTTTGAATTTCATTTACGTTGGTCTTTCCAGGGCTACTTGCCCCTGGATAAACTGAGTTCTGGAGACGCCATATTGCTCTGTCTTTTGTTGGTTGAGCTTTTACACTTGCCTCTACCCATTTGGCTATCTTGGGTGTTGGGTGTTAGATTCTGGTGCTTTCTGGAATCCTGTGGTGGGAAGAATCCCCCTGGCAGGAAGATGATTTTTACCAATGGAGGCCTCCTCAAGTTTTGGGGTATGGTTACTGAATGGCAGGTGTTTTTCAGGAATTGCCACAGCTCATCTCAGGCATACAGACCTTAGTGGTAAGTGTGGTCTGTGTTAGTCAAGGGGGCTCTCCTCTCACCCAGAGAAGTCCTGGAGACAGCTGCCCTGCTCCTGGGTTTCTTGCTGTAAATTTAGTGAGCTGCAGCTTTAACCTGGGTACCTCATGGTTTGGTCAGTTTAGTTAGGAATAACTGGTTGTCCCTTGGAGCAGTATCTGGGGGTTGATCTCAGGGAACCCAGGCTTCTGTAGGTCTGAGTTTGGAGGTCTGTGCCCCAGTACCGAAGTGGTAATCAGTGGCAGGTGAACACCGTTCTCAGGCATGCAGCAGAAGGCTAGAGTCTGGAGCCTGTGGATAACCAGAAACTTTTCTGGAGCTAGGTGTCCTGAGGTAGGGCCAGATATTTCCCCCACCTTTGGGTTTTCTCCCAACAGGAAGACCCAGTCTGTACTGTTGGAGGTGTGTAGAGTATGTAGGCACTTGCTTGTGAGTGGTGGCTCCAAGCCGGTGACTGGACAGGAACCTGAGAACTTTTCCCGAGAACATTCCCATATGTGGTGGTCATAGTGGTGGTGGTGGGGTCAGCTGGGTGCTCTAAGCTGGGACCTGCTGTTTCCCTCCCTGTGGAGTTTTCTCCCAACAGGGAAACCCAAAACTGTTGGTTTCCACAGTTCTGTCTGTGATAAGGATTCGGGTGTGTGGGTCTGGCAGCTGGAGCCCCTCTCAGGGCTGGCTGCTGTGTGTCCACAGGTCTGCAGGACCTTTTCATGGATAGACTGGGTGACATTCAGTCAGTCCCACTTGCGTTCTTCCCTGTGGAGTTTTCTTGAGAGTGGGACTCCAAGTCTCTGGTTCCCTGGGGTACACAGTTCAGCCTGAGGAGGTGATCAGGACATGCTTCTTGGGTCTATTTGCTTGAAAACCTTACTCCTGCCAAAACAGCCCAGGAAATTTTCCAGGGATTAGCTGGGTGCTCTGTGGTTGAACCCAATTGTTTTTCTCATCAGTGGGTTTCTTATCACCTAGTAAACACAGTCAATGGTGTTTGGGGGCCAACAGTTCCAACTACTTGTCACTATGCAGTCTGCTACCCCGCTGATCAGACACAGTGTGCGATCAGCTCTGCCATCTGGGATCTGTTTTTAATTTTTACTGACTATGAGTATTTTGATTGTATGCATGAATATGAACCTCTTGTATGCCTGATCCTCAAATTAGTCCAAAGATGTGTTCATAACTCATGAACTTATAGCAATCGATAGTAGTGGGTCCCAGTTAAATACTGACAATTGAGCCCAATTATTTGCAAGAGCAGCAAGAGCTCCTTACTTCTAAGCCATCCCTCCTGCCTTATGTTGCTTATTTATGATCATCATTTACATTGCTAATATTTTCACCTTTCTATTTTTAGCTGTTTAAACATGCATTCCCTTTTAGTAAGATCTTATTAAAGTTGCAGTTTAAGCTAGGGTAGTGCAGATTTCTAGAAAATGAATACACAACTGGAGTGAATGTATAATTCCTTGTAGAAGCTTCAGTAAAGACCTCTCAGTTCTTTCAATCTTTTGTGTTTGTTTGATTGACTTTTAGGGGAGGCTCTGTCTTACTATATAGGACTGGCTATCCTGGAACTCTTTGCATAGATCATGCTGCATCCAATTCAGTAAGATATACCTGCCTCTGCCTCCTGAGTGATGGAATTAAAGGCATGACAGAATATACCCAGCTTGTCCATCATTTTTTGTCGTTAGTAACTGTTCATAAATTTCTCTGATGTGTACTTAGTACTGTCCATCTCTTAATTTCTCTCTGTGTGTCTCTGTCTCTCTCTTTCTATTTCACTCTCTTCTCTGTTTGTCTTTGTCCACATTAATTGGCATGTCTATTCCAAAGCTATATCCTATTCAAAAAGTTGAGATATGACACAGTTAAAACTTGTTATTCAGTTTTCTTCTAAAGTAACTTAGTGATAACATTAACACTTCTTTTTTAATAGAAAAGTTTTATTATTTATTTTTAAACTCTAGACTATACATGATTTAGAAGGGAGAATATACAAAACAATGATCAAAGAATAATCATGTTTTCTATGCCTTTTCTTTTGTCTGATCACTCAGAAATATGATGTTATCAGCTATGATTATTGTTGCTTGCCACTCACATTACTTTTATCCATCTATTCACTGTAGTCCACTTTCCCTTCCACAAATATATGAGCTCCCCTTTGCATATACTGATATGCCATATCTTTGATCCCTGGTCAAAACATGATATTCAGTGCCATGTTGTCTTTTGACTGACATCACCCATCTCTTCACCATCTCATTTGTTGCTAGATAAAATATGACGGTGTTTTTTCCTCCCACCTGTCTTATGACAGGGTCCTGACCTACTTGCCCAAGTAACTAAAGATGATTCATAGATCACTCAAGAACCCAACTAATGGGTTCTTGACTCTCTGAAAATATTCATATTCATGTCTTACAAACTAATGAAACTCCTTTAACACAGGTTTTCAAAGCACGCCTTTTTTCCCTTACAATCGAATCTTTAGGATTTTTCTTGTCCCCTCCTTCACCTGATGCACAGCACGCAACTGTCTAAAACTAGCACTTTGGTGTCAGAAAATAAATGGAAAAAGCATTAGAATTATATGATTATATTGTCAATGAAGTATAAGTTTATATTGTTGCTATTCTTTCTGTCGTATGGCATATTTTAGAATTCAGTGACCTTCAATGATGTGCATGTGAAATTCAGCCAAGAAGAGTGGGCTTTGCTGGAACCTTCCCAGAAGCAACTCTATAAAGATGTGATGCTAGAGATCTGTAAAAACCTCACTGCTATAGGTAAGACTGCAAATTTTCTTTCCCTTTTAAAATAAGGAGACATCTGTTACTTTTCTATTGATCCTCTTCTGTAATTCCAATTGAGAATGAGGAGGAATGAGATGAATAAATCAGGCATGGTTCTAAGGGTCACAGAAGATAGGGATTTAAGTTTTGCCTTAATAATAACATGATATTTCCAATAATATATATTTTCTGGTACTATATTTTAGGTTACAATTGGGATGACCATAATATTAAAGAACATATTCAAATTTTCACAAGTAATAAAAGGTAACTTCATGTGCATGTTGATACAGATATGAATCTTAAATTTTAATGTGTCCTGGAAGTTTGGTGGTTTTTTGTTTGTTTGTTTGTTTGTTTATTGGCTGCTTTTTATTTTTTGTTTTTGAAATATTTTTTTTCTGGGTATCTGTGGCTTTCTTAGACTTGCTTGTTAGACCAGCCTGACCTCAAAATCACACAGATCTGCCTGCTTCTGCCTCCACAAGTGCTGGGATTCAAACCATGTACCAGCATATATGGCTGTGTCCTAGAAGTTTTAAAGAAAAGCAACAGTGTAAAAACAGCACTGCTTTAAGTGTACTGATGATCATTAAAATCTCACAATTCCATGTACTTCAATGTCAGGTATCTGATTTGTGTTTTCAAGGCACTCCCCTAAGATAGAAGAAAATAAAATAATGTTGTAACAGAAAATACCATTTGAATATTATGGACATTACAGCTACTGAATTGAACAGCCAATCTGTTTAGTCTCATTCTATCTACTCAGATATTGCAAGAGGTGTACACATTTAAGAAGTGACCAGTATGTGTCCAAAACCTTCTAATAAGCAAATATTTCAGAGTACAACCAGAGTTACTCATTTTCATGTAGTAACATTGTAAAGTTTAGTGAAAAGAACTGCTTATGAGAGTCAAGAATATTGTTGTAGAGAAACCTAATCTATATGACATGTCTATGATGAACAAAAAACAAACTGTGTTAATTCAATGTTGGGATCTTTTATTCTTGTAATTTAAATAGGTATATCATATGTCACAATGTTTCTAAGACACATGAGCATAGGGATATTGAAAGAAGCAGTGTACCTGTATTTCTCCAAGAACAATTGATTTTGTAGTAGTCCCCACTTTGAGTAGATTACCTAAATGTGATAAATGGTTACTGTTAATTGGTTTTGCAACTTCACTGAGACTTCTTCAGCAAACTCATACTGCTGAAAATACCTATGAATACAAGGAATTTGGAACTTCTGCTTGTACTAGCTCACTTTGTAAATGAAGTGTCATTCATGCAGTACAAAACTTTATTGAATGGGATTGCTGGGGTAAAACTCTGAATTCTTGCAATACACTTTATATATAGGAGAAAACTTCTCATAGAAAAATGATGCTATAAAAGTGAATCACATAACAAATGCTCTTATCATCACAGGGATCTTCAAAAATACCCATAATGAAAGGGAATATCATGAATATAAATAAAGTGATAAAAGTTAAAAAATTTGATTCTTCTTAACCATTAGGCCAAATTATAAAATTAATTCGTATAGAAAAACATATTTATTAGTGTAATAAATGACTGTGGTAAATCTTTCACATGTGCTAATTATCTTTGCAGGCATGAAAGCAGTCATACTGGAGAGAAACCCTTTAAATGCACTCTATGTGGTAAAGCCTTCCCCTATACCACTGATCTCATAGGGCATAAAAGAACACATGCAGGAGAGAAGCCTTACAAATGTAATCAATGTGGTAAAGCCTTTGCAAAAAACAGTCATCTCATAAGCCATAGAAGAACACATACTGCAGAGAAACCTTATGAATGTAACCAGTGTGTTAAAGCCTTTAAACAAAACGGTCATCTCATACGGCATAAAAGAACACACACTGGAGAGAAACCTTATGAATGTAATGAGTGTGGCAAAGCCTTTGCACGAAACAGTACTCTCTTAAGCCATAAAAGAACACACACTGGAGAGAAACCTTATGAATGTAACCAGTGTGGTAAAGCCTTTTCAGAAAACAGTAATCTCTTAAGCCATAAACGAACACACACTGGAGAGAAACCTTATGAATGTAATGAGTGTGGTAGAGCCTTTGCACAAAACAGTCATCTCTTAAGCCATAAAAGAACACACACTGGAGAGAAACCTTATGAATGTAACCAGTGTGGTAAAGCCTTTACATGGCACAGTAGTCTCCGAAAACATAAAAAAACACACAGTGGAGACAAGCTTGGTGAGTATAATTAATGTGATTAAGCCTTTGCATGTAACAGTCATCTCCTAAGACAACAACACATTCTGGAGGGAAACCATATGAATTGACTGTGTGACAAAGCCTTTGCACATAACATCTCCTAATACATAAAAAAACACATACTGGTAAGAAGTTGTCTGACTGTAACCAATGTGAAAAAAACTTTTGCACTTCAGAATCATCTTCACACTCATGAAAGAAATCCTAATGGACAGAAAGCCTACAAGTGCTTTTAACATGGTGAAACCATTCCATATTTGTATAATCTTCATCATCTTGAAAGGATTCATACTGGAGAGAACTTATGAATGTGTTAAAATGGTGAGGCCTTGCACAAATCTAGAGTCATCATGATCATCATGAAAGTATCCTTACTGGAGAGGAATTCTGTGACTAAAAGCAATATGGAAAGGCCTTTGTGTTCTTTGGTCCACTGAGATCCATCAGAACTGAAAAACTAGCTCAATGGAAATGACCTTACTTTTCTGAAGGGAAAAGGGAAAGGGAATAGAGACAATAGGAGTGGAGGGTAGTAATGGGGGAGAGAAGGGAGGGGGATTATGATTGGAATGTAAAGTAAATAAACTTATTTTTTAAAAGAATACAATGAATGGTGAATATCAATTACATGCAAAAGTATTATAAAATGTGTTTAGGGAAGACTTATTGATAAACCTGATTCTCAACATTTACTGTTTTCAATTGCCTCACTTTAGACAAGAAAAGTTCAGTCCAGTGGATGAATATGTAGGGAATGGTGAACTAACACCAGCCAGGAAGTTCTCTGAGAGTAATAGAACAGTGGTAGCCTGTAGAAGTTTCTTTGTGTATACATATATATTGTTCCAGGGGTTCTATTGAAAACCATCACAACCCAGACTGAATTTTGAGATGTGAAGGAGGAGGCTTGCTCTTCCATGGATGACCCTGCTGCTGGCCTAGTTGTGTAACCATGTAAGGGTGAGTTTTCTGTGCCTGACTTCAACTGGGGAGTGTCTTTAGACATAGATGCTAATAGCCAAATTTGATAGATGGCTTTTGACACTGATCCCTGCTAACTCTCTCCTCCTTTTAAATATAGGATGATTAGGATCTGTGCTCTTGTTCATATGATAGAAATGTGCTATTTAATGCAAATCAAGCATTCTTGAAGTACCTAGTTTTGAACGATTATATACACCTCTCCATGGAGCATCCCAATCATTTCCCAAGGGGGTATATAGCCTCTGTTTTCTGGAATCAAATTTGAACTTATTTCCTGAGGTGGTTCCTCTAGACAGAAGGAGAACCAAGTTCTTTGAAATGCTTGTGATCAAATGTTTCAGACTTCATAGCATTTCATATTTCACATGTTTCTGGATGTGAGATGGTCAATTAAACATTGTCTTGTGAGTGGGACTCTGTAAAATGAGTTATACTTACTGTTAATTTCACAGTAAGGTTGCAGGCAAGCTTCAGGGTATGGAGTCTTCTGACGTGAGCAGAGTGGCCTATGGAGAAGTAATAAGAACAGAAATATTACTTCCTTGTTTTAATAGCTGAGTAGTATTGTGATAAGACATGGGTGGATGGCAGAGGAGGGAAACTCACCTTTTGAGTGGACTAGGGGAAGAGGATAGAGGGAAGAGAAAGGATGTGACCAGTAGGAGTTGAGTGAGGGGCCTTCAGTCAG
This sequence comes from Meriones psammophilus, assembly GCA_036365155.1. Lineage (NCBI taxonomy): Eukaryota > Metazoa > Chordata > Mammalia > Rodentia > Muridae > Meriones > Meriones psammophilus. The sequence continues at coordinate 9,734 of JAEOAE010003613.1, forward strand.
GATATATAATGAATAAACTGTGAAAAAATTAAAAATAATTAATAAAAAAAAAAATAATTAGAAAAACAAAACCAGAGAGCAAAAATTTGAGTTCAGTCTGGGTAACTGCCGTTGCTCAAAAAAAAAAAAAAAAAAAAAAAAAAAAAAAGAAAGAAAGAAAGAAAAGATTAAGCATCTTACCATGGTCTTCCTTCTTGATTACCTTCCCTAGGTCTACAGATTTTAGTATGAGCATCCTATATTATATGTCTAATCCACTTATATGTGAGTATGTACCATGTGTGTCTTTCTGCTTCTGAGATACCTTACTCAAGATGATCATTTCTAGATCCCACCATTTGCCACCAAATTTCATGATTTCTTTGTTTTTAATTGCTGAGTAGTATTCCATTGTGTAAATGTACCACAATTTCTTTATCCATTCCTCAACTGAGGGACATCTGGTTGTTTCCAGCTTCTGGCTATTACAAGTAAAGCTGCCATGAACATGGTTGAGCAAATATCCTAGTTGTATACTTGAGCATTTTTGGATATATGCCTAGGAGTGGTATAGCTGGATCTTGAGGTATCACTATTCCTAATTGTCTGAGAAAATAACAGGAGCCTATCACAGAGGTCCTCTGAAAGACTCTACCCAGCAGGGTATCAAAACATATGCTGAGATTCAGAGCTAAACATTTTGCAGAGTGCAGGGAATGTTATGAAAGAAGGGGGAGATAGAAATATCTGGATGGGAACAGGAGCTCCACAAGGAGAACAACAGAATCAAAAGGTCTGGGCACAGGGGTCTTTTTGAGACTGATACACCAAACAAGGACCATGAATGGAGATAAATTAGAACCCCTACACAGAAATAGTCCAATGCATCTCTGTATCCAAGAGGGTTCCCAATAATAGTACTAGGGACCATCTCTGACATGAACTCATGGGCTAGTTCTTGGATCAGCTCCACCTGAGCAGAGAACAATCCTGCCAGTCCACAGAGAAAGACAAAGAAGCCAGTCCTGATGAGACCTGATTGACTATAGTCAGATGGAAGGGGAGAAAGTCCTCCCCTATCATTGGACTGGGGAGAGACATAGGAGAAGAAGAAGGAGGGAGGGTGAGATTGAGAGGGGATGGTGGAGGGGCTACAGCTGGGATACAAAGTGAATAAACTGTAATTATTAAAATAAAATAAAAAAAAGAAAAAAAAAATTAAAAAAATGTTTAATAAAAGAAAGGAGAATCAAAGATGGTGGTACCAAGAGGACAGTATTTGCAGAGCAGTATAGCAGTGACTACACAGCAAGCAACAGACCAACCTCTGGCCCTAAAACAACAGCAATTGTGTTTCCAAGTTAAGAACAAACCCCATGGAGTGGGAAGTAATCTGGTCCTTTTTTCAGGACACCCAGATAAACCATGGAAGAGTTTCTGGGTCCCTGCAGGCAATAGGTCACCAGCCCAGAGCCACATGACTGTGTGCTCTGGTCACCATCCCAGACTGTACTGTGGGCCCCACAACACCAGAGATTGGGATTTCCAGGCTAGAGAAAACCCCATGGAGTAGGAAGCAATCAGGACTGACCTCAGGTCACCCAGAAAATCCCTGAAAAAGGTCTGGGCTCTAGAATGGTGCTCAGGCCAGAGAGCTGCTTTAATGCCCAAATCACTGTCCCACACAGAACTGTGGGCACCAAAGCACCAGGGACCAGGTTTCCTGTTGGGAGGAAACCCCATGGTGAAAGAAACATCAAGTCCAACCTCAGGGCATCCAGTGGAATCCCCCACACTCCCCCAACAAGTTCTCATGAAAAGTTTTTGGGTTCCTTCAGATGCCCAGTCAGCAGCATAGAGCCACTTACCTGCTCCTGTGTGTTCTACTCAACATCCTAGACTGAACTGTGGACCTGAAAACAGGACAGACTGGGTCACCCTGTTGGGAGGTAACCATAGGGTGGGGAAACATCAGTTCCAAACTCAGGACATCCAGTTCAGGAAAAGTTTCTGGGTTCCCACAGGCTCCAGGATCTAGCCTCCTGCTGCATGCATGACTGCTGCACTCACCTGCTGCTGATTACCACTTGGGTACTGAGGCTCCAACAGAGCTCCAACCTCAGATCTAGACAAAAAATTCTGGGATCCACAGATCAACACTGAAGACAAAACAGTCCCAGCATGATTCTTAATCCTCTAGCAGGGTGGCAGTTCTACCCTAGCCTCGCTCTAACAACAGAGGAAACACTGTCTGTACACCCTCAGGGACACAGAGCTAAAGTCAGGTTCACTGTTATCTGCAGTCTGTGGCCTGGAACACAAAATGAGGACCTGAAACCATTCAAGAAAAAGACTGGCAGGCATGAAGGTGCAGACTTGTAATTGGAGGACAAGAAGCTGAGGGAGGATGATGAGTTCCAGACCAACCTGGGCTTCATGTTTCCAACTGCTTGTCCCATCAAAACCCAGAGAACTGGACCAAGAGATGGCTCAGTAGTTAAGACACATGCTGCTCTTGCAGAAAACTGTGTTAGGCTTCCCAGAACCTGTATCAGGTGGCTCACAACCACCTCTAGCTCTTGGGCATCTCTTACCCTCTTCTGGCCTTTGCCAGGCATGTATACCCACATGCACACAGATAAATTAAATCTACTTAAAAACTGAGAATGACAGACAGAGAGATATGGATGGGTGGACACAGCATGAGCTCGCCCTGCACTGGAGACTACTACTGTGCCTAAGACCCCTCACTGTGCCTGTCAAGCTTGCTGTGCCCATCGACCTGCTGCAGCTCCTGCTAACCCTACTGCCAAGTCCATCAAATCTTCTGCCACTTTCTCTGTTCATCACTGCACACTAGTTCACTCTTTTTTTTTTTTTCTTTCTTGAGGTGGGTCTACTATGCCCTTAATCTTGGTCTGCAGCTGAGGGTGACCACAAGCCTGAATAGTCTTTTGAGCTTTTGATCTTAGCCATTCTGATGGGTGTAAGGTGAAATCTCAGGGTCATTTTGATTTGCATCTCTCTGATAACTAAGGGCATTGAGCATTTTTAAGTGTTTCTCTGAGATATTCCTCTACAGAAAATTCTATGTTTAGCTCTGTCCCCATTTTTGATTGGATTACTTTTGATTTAAAATATTGTTTTTGAACAATTTTTGAACCACGTTTCTTTGAAAGAAATAACAGATTTTCACAACAATATGTGGGTGTATGTGTGTGTAATAGATATATGACAAAGATGATAGATAGACAGATGATAGATGTGAGATAGATGGCTAGATAACTGTAATAATATGTGTGCAACAATAGGAGGGATACTTGTATAAAACATTGTGATAGGCTAGGGTCAAATAGAAGGGGAATAGGACCTAGCCTATCAGTGGACTAGGGTAGAGGCTTAGGTGCAGAAGAGAAAAGGAGGATGTGAGCAGATGGAGATGAGGGAGGGGGCACAGCCACAGTCCAATTTGAATGAATTTTAATAAATGATAATAATAAACAGTAATGTAAAAAAGCATCATGAAATTTATATTCATCTCCAAAGATTATTAATTCCTAATTCTTTTAAACTGTTAAAGGTCCATGTGAAAAAGGCAGCATTCAAAATCATTAAGACTGAACCTTAGAGTATAAGACATGCAAAAATCACAGTAGATTTTAAAGATAAATGCACTGTACTGAGATATATTCAGAAAGTTTCATGCACAAAGAAGTCAGAAAGTTTTGAAAGTGGAGAGGACTACACATGCTTATTAATATATAGTAAATTTTATATATTAATCCTAGAGACACAAAGAATTTTGACTGAAGAGATATTCTATCAATTTTATAATAAAATATGTAGTATACATTAAACATATAATAATCATGGACAAATTATTCAAAATTAGAATGCCTGTCTTTAAAATGATTTGTATTTTGGTAACATTAAAAATTTTTAGCTCTTGCAAAGTGTTTAATTTCATTAATACATGTCATTATACAGTTCTAATTAAGATAACAAAATTCCACCAGACTGTAAAGTTCCTCATTAAGATATTCTACTGAATAATAGTGATATTAAAATTATGACATTTGTTTATGAGTCTCAGCATCTGCTTTGATACACTGCTAGGTAGAGTCTTTCCAAGGCCCTCTCTGGTAGGCTCCTGTCCTGTTTCTTGTTTTCTCCTACTTCCAATGTCCATCCCATTTGTCTTGCTAAGTGAGGACTGACCATCTTACTCCAGAACCTCTTCTTGTTTATCTCCTTTAGGTATACAGATTTTAGTATGTTTATCCTATCTTATAGGTCTACTACCCTCATATAAGTGAGTATATACCGTGTGTGTCTTTCTGCTGCTGGGATATCTCACTCAGGACGATCTTTTCTAGATTCCACCATTTGACTGCAGACTTCATGATTGCCTTGTTTTTAATTGCTGAGTAGTATTCCATTGTGTAAATATACCACAGTTTCTGTATCCTTCATCCTATGAGGGACATTGGGGCCATAACCAAACTTTGGGCAGAGTGTAGGGAATCATATGAAAGAAGGGGAAGTTAGTAAGACCTGGAGAGGAGGGAGCGCCACAAGGACAAAATATATCTGGGCACAGAGGTCTTTTCTGAAACTGATTTTCCAACCAAGGATTATGCATGGATATAACCTATAACCCCTGCTCAGACATAGACCATGGCAGCTCAGCATCCAAGTGGTACCCTAGTAAGGGAAACAGGGACTGTCTCTGACATGAACTCAGTGGCAGACTCTTTGACCTCCCCACAACCCCTGAGGGAGGAGCAGCCTTGCTAGGCCACAGAGGAGGACTTGCAGCCAGTCCTGGTGAGACCTGATAAGCTAGGGTCAGAGGGGAAGGGGAGAAAGGCCTCCCCAATCAGTGGACTTAGAGAGGGGCAGGGAGGAGATGAGAGAAGGGAGGGTGGGATTGGGAGGGAAAAGGGAGAAGACTACAGCTGGGATACAAAGTAAACAACATGTAATTAATATAAAAAATAAAAAAATTAAAAAAATATGACATTTGAATATTGGAAACAAAAACACATCAGAAGGAAATCTATGTAATGGCATGTCATAACTAAACCCATTACTATTTAAAAGGACATGAATAGGTGTGATGAAAGTAATCAGGCCTTCCTAATAGTTGAAACTAGTTAGGTCCCAGGAGTGCAAAATATCCAAAAATCAGTCCTAGACCTGCTCAACATGCATTATCAAAGAAATTCTGGTGATTAGAACCAAATAAGCAACAACAAAAAAACCAAACATATAAAAAAAGCAGCATTCATAAAAAATTTGTGAAATACTTCTTGTCCATCAAAGTAGCCATTCTCCTTGCTCCAACAAAAGGGACCTGAGGATCTCTATTGACCTGTGGCTCCTATCAGGATACCAACACCCATGGTGGCCTCCAGGTTACCTGAAGGGGAAGTAAATGTACTTGTTACACATCTCAAAACACACATCTAGTTTCCTGTCCCTTCCCAAACATCCTCATCTCTCTTTGCACTATCCAAATCTCCTAAATATTCTAGAAATACCCTGTCTTTTTCCACTAATTAATTTATTAAATTTATATCTTCAACATAGCCCCTCCTTTTCTCTCCTCACAGTCCCACAATCATTCTCCCCTCTCCCATTCCTTCTTTCTCTTCAGAGAGACACCTAAATGTACCAACACACCCTGACACATCACATCAGGCAGGACTAAGAGCATCCTGTCTCACTAAGGACAGGCAAGACATCACCACTTGGGGAAACAAAACTAAGGGCAAGAAACAGAGTCAAAGAAAGCTCTCAGTCCAATTGTTAGGGGACCCACATGTTGAGTAACCTGCACATCTGCTACATATACATGTAGAGGGACCTAGGTTCAGCCTATGCATTTATGAAAGCACAGTTTGTCTCTGTGTAAGCTATCTCTACTTTTCTCCTAATAGTCTCTATTCTCTTCTAGACAGTCTTGGTCATATCAAGTCTGCTTCTTTTTACTCTCTGCTCTGAACTCTTCCAGGTACCTCTGAACATTTTCCCTCTCTGACCCATAATAAAACCATTCCCTGTAATAATGGAATGGCTACTATTTTGCTGGTCTCTTTGCTGTCCCTGCTCATACAGTTTGAATATTTAAAGTACATATTTTATTAAGTGAATATTACTATGCCTAAATCATGTTACACCATTCAAGGAATATGTACTGAGAAGCCACAGTTTTTTTACTTGGGGAGGATTAAAGATACCTGTGAATAGAAGAGTCAAAGAGAGGCATCAGCAATGGTTGTCATCAAACACACCAGGCAATAATGTAAAGGTATTTTATAAAATATTGTCAACTCAGTTTTATGATGAACTTGAAATTAAATGCATATGTCTGGAAAGTCATTCCTATCTAGCTGAATCAGTGTTAAAATACTGACAAATAAATGTTTAAAACCAGAATGTTGTTGGACTTTGGGCTGAAATCTGACCAGTTTCCAACAAATCTTTATTGGCATAGTGGGTAAAACAACTAGATGAAACAGAAAATAATCTCTCATAACTTAGGCTGATAGTTTTGAAGATACATAGATATCATTCTTTTGTATAGCTCAGAGCATACCTCTCTGACATGATAACTTTGTTTTTTTTGGGGTAATGGTATTGACTATTTCTAACAGGAGTAGTTGTCATGAAGCAACTGTTAAGAATTAGTTCACATGTTCTAGAGAAATCAAGACCAAACACTTCCTGAAACCACTAGTCTATCAAGAGAATAATAATAGTCATTTTAAAATACCTTCACAGTGGAGCCTGGAATAGAGAAACTCTCATTGAGCATGAAATTATCCTTTTCTTTGCTGGTGCTAACCAAAAATGGCTACAGCAGTCTGTATACAAACCACTGAAGTGTAAACATTCTGTAGTAGTCAGGGGAGAAACCACTGTGATGTCAACATCCCAAGGCTCAGGCCATAACTGACAAAGTGACACATGCATTTCATTTCCTTCAAACTTTTGACTTTAAATCACTCTTTTTGATCAATTTTTTGAAACACATGTTTTTGGAAGAAATAACATTTTCACAAACTTATGTGTGTGTGTCCTGTGTGTATAATAAATATATGATATAGATGATAAACAGATGATAGATGTTAGAGAGAAGGGTAGATAACTGTAATAATATGTGTGCAACAATAGGAAGAATACTGGTATAAAACATTGTGATAGGCTAGGTTCAAATAGAAAGGGAGTAGGACCTTTCCTATCAGTAGACTAGGGAGGGGCTTAGGGGCAGAAGAGGGAAGGAGGGTGTGATTGGATGGATATGAGGGAGGGGACACAGACACAGTACAATTTGAATATGGTGACTCTTTGACCTCCCCACAACTCCTGAGGAGAACAGTCTTGCTAGGCCACAGAGGAAGACTTGAAGCCAGCCCTGGTGAGACCTGATAAGATAGGGTCAGTGGTGGAGAAAGACCTCCCCAATCAGCAGACTTAGAGAGGGGCAGGGAGGGGATGAGGAGGGTGGGATTAGGATGGAATAAGGGAGTGAGACTACAGCTGGCTACAAAGTAAAAACACCATGTAATAATATGAAATAAAAATTATTAAAATGTATGACATTTGTTGAAAAACAAACACATCATTAGGAAATCTATGTAATGGCATGTCATAACTAAAACCCATTACTATTTAAGAGGACATGAATAGGTGTGATGAAAGTAATCAAGCGTTCAAATAGTTGAAACTAGCTAGGTCCCAGGGAGTGCACATATTCAAAAATGTCAGTCCTGTGACCTGCTCAACATGCATGATCGAAGAAATTCTTGTGATTAGAGCCAAATAAGCAACAAAAACTAAACATATAAAAAAATAGCATTCAGCAAAAATCAGAAAACTTCTTTGTCCATCAAAGTAGCCATTCTCCCTTGCTCCAACAAAAGGGACCTGAGAATTTATCACCTGTGGCTCCTATCAGATATTACCAACACCCATGGTCACCTCCAGGTTACCTGAAGGGGAAGTACATGTACTTGTCACACATCTCAAAATGCACGCCTAGTTTTCTGTCCCTTCTCAAACATCCTTATCTCTCTTTGTACTATCCAAATCTCCTAAATATCCTAGAAATACCCTGTCTTTTTCCACTAATAACTTATTAATTTATATCTTCAGCATAAGCCCCCCTTCTCTCCTCACAGTCCTACAATCATTCTTCCATCTCTCCCATTCCTTCTTTTATTCAGAGAGACACCTTAAATGTACAGCCAGCCCCAATTGATGCATCACATCAGGTAGACTAAGAGCATCCTGTCTCACTAAGGACAGGGCAAGACATCACAGCAGGGAAAAGAAACCAAGGGCAAGAAACAGAGTCAAAGAAAGCTCTCCGTCCAATTGTTAGGGGGACCCACATGTTGAGTAACCTGCACATCTGCTATGTATGTGTAGAGGGACCTAGGTTCACCCTATGCATTTTGAAAGTACAGTTTTGTCTCTGTGTAAGCTATCTCTACTTTTTCTCCTCTAATAGTCTCTCTATTCTCTTCTAGACAGCCTTGGTCATATCAAGTCTCTTCTTTTCCCTCTCTGCTCCGAACTCTTCCAGAGTACCTCTGAACATTTTCCCTCTCTGACTTATAATAAAATCATTCCCTGTAATAATGGAATGGCTCTACTATTTTTGCTGGTCTCTTTGCTTTCCCTGCTAATACAGTTTGAATATTTAAAGTACATATTTTATTATGAATATTACTATGCTAAATCATGTTACACCATTCAAAGAATATGTATTGAGAAGCCACAGTTTTTTATTTGGGGGCGATTAAAGATACCTGTGAATAGAAGAGTCAAGAGAGGCATCAGCAATGGCTGACATCAACACACCAGGCAATAATGTAAAGGTATTTTATAAAATATTGTCAACTCAGTTTTATGATGAATTTGAAATTAAATGCATATGTCTGGAAAGTCATTCCTATCTAAGCTGAATCAGTGTTAAAATACTGACAACAAATGTTTAAAACCAGAATGTTGTTGGACTTTGGGCTGAAATCTGACCAGTTTCCAACAAAGCTTTATTGGCATAGTGGGTAAAACAATCTAAATGAAACAGAAAATAATCTCTCTCTTAACTTAGGCAGATAGTTTGGAGATACAGATATCATTCTTTGTATAGCTCAGATCATAAGTCTCTGACATAACTTTGTTTCTTTGGGTAATGGTATTGACTATTTCTAACAAGAGTAGTTGTCATGAAGCAACTGTTAAGAATTAGTTCACATGTTCTAGAGAAATCAAGACTGAACACTTCCTGAAACCACTAGTCTATCAAGAGAATAATAATAGTCATTTTAAAAATACCTTCACAGTGGAGCCTGGAATAGAGAAACTCTCATTGAGCATGAAATTCTCCTTTTCTTGCTGGTGCTAACCTAAAATTGCTACAGCAGTCTGTATGCAAACCACTGAAGTGTAAACATTCTGTAGTAGTCAGGAGAAACCACTGTGATGTCAACATTCCAAGGCTCAAGCCATAACTGACAAAGTGACATGCATTTCATTTTCCTTTCCAAACTTTTGACTTTAGCACTCTTTTTGATCAATTTTGAAACACACATGATTTTGAAGAAATAACATTTTCACAACCTTATGTGTGTGTGTGTGTGTGTGTGTGTGTGTGTGTAATAGATATATGATATAGATGATAAACAGATGATAGATGTTAGGAGAGAAGGATAGATAACTGTAATAATATGTGCAACAATAGGAAGAATACTGGTATAAAACATTGTGATAGGCTAGGTTCAAATAGAAGGGGAGTGGACCTTGAATATCAGTAGACAAGGGGAGGGGCTTAGGGGCAGAAGAGGAAAGGAGGGGTGTGATTGGTTGGATATGAGGGATGGGGACACAGCCACAGTACAATTTGAATAAATTGTAATAAGTGATAGTAATAAACAGTAATGTAAAAAAGCATCATGAAATTTATATTCATCTGCAAGGTTATGAATTCTAATTCTTTTAAACTGTTAAAGGTCCATGTGAAAATAAAAGAACAACAAGAATTCTAAAAAAATTCAGAGTGTGTAATCTTGACTCCTTAGAAGGACAGATATGTCCCAGGTGAGGCTTACTTCCAACCATTATTAACTACTCCATACAATGTAGTTGAGTCACTTTAAAAATGTCTTCAATAGCTTCAAACCTCATTATCACAGTAAAACAGTGAACAAGTCATACAATTTGCTAAGAGAGAAAGAGAGGAGACTAGGCCAGCAGTCTGCAATCAAAGGCATTAACCTGTTTTCCAGTAAAGCCGCATTTCCCAAGGTGTTACTCATTAGTACTTATGGCTGAAAGGAATGACAAGGCTGAAATCTTGCTTGATGATTCCCTAGACTTCAACACTAAAAACACAGTATTTACAGCTTCCTGAAAGCTAATTCTGGTGGACATGATGCCTATTTTACTTATAGAAGTCAAAGAAAATTATTCTATTTTTTTGGAAATACTGATATTAGATTAAGTTCTGTGCTTTCCTTTCCTAAGGTAGAATGTACACTTTATGAAACTAAACCTGCTTTACTTATAGAAATTTATTCACTGTTTTTCTATGGTTTAACAGTTGTCCTTGGTTTGTTTCTCTGTTGCTATGATAAACAGGATCAAAGCAACTTTGGAAAAGGGTTTATCTGACTTATAATCCATCGAGGGAAGACAGGGTAAAAACTTAAAGCAGGGACTGAGGCAGAAACCATGAAAGAACAACACTCATTGGCTTGCTCAATTATCTTTTTATACAGCCCAGGCCACCTACAAGAATGGTACCATCCATCTGCAGGAAGGTACTTCCACAATGGACTGGGCCCTCACATCAGTGCAATTAAAAATGTCTGTACCCCATGGCAATCTGATGGAAGCCAATTCTTATTTAAGGTGCTTCCTCTCAGGTGAGTCAACCTGACAGTCAGGTAGCTATTATAACAGTCTTTGGCTATAGAAAAAAAAAAAAAAAAACATGGCTGGACATATAGCTCAGTCTGGCAATGGAGATAAGAAGAGGGGTAGGAAAGAGAGAGAGCAGAGAAGGGGAGAAAGAGGAAAACTGTGTGTTTTATTGGCACAGTCCCTATTACAGGGAAAAGGGAAAGCTGGGAGGAAAAGAAGAAAGAAAATGAAATAATATGGCAAAACAAAGCCTCCTAATACTCCCAACACCAAGGACTGAGAATTGAACTTAGGCCTTACTAGGCCGATTGCCACTATACTGAGCTATGGCCACAGACATTTTTCAATTTGTTTTGTTTGGATTCAAGTTTCCCCAGTCAGGCTTTGAACTCATTCTGTAACTCACAAAAGCCTTGAACTTGGCCATCTTCCAGCATCTGTCCCCAAATAGCTGGGATTATAAACTTGTACCACCAGGCTGAACAAAGAAATTGTTTTTATGTGAAAAAAAGATTTAAACAATGCTGTGTAAAGAGAGAACAAAAAATAGAATTATGGTGCCATAAATGGTAGAAACAATAGGACCACAAAACTAGAAGAGATGAATATTCTTCCTAGACACCCTCAAAGGAGGTTACTCCTGACAATAAATTTCTGAGCAACCTCCCAAAATTATTCAAGAATAACCACCTGTTGTTTTAAGCCTCCACATTTTATGATACTTTGTTATAGCAGCACCTATGCTGGAAAACTAACTTGTAACTAGTATCTTATATATCATTAAGAAACAGATTTAAGCCTGATGGTGATGGCCAACACCTTTAGTTCCAGAATTTGGGAGGCAGAAGCCAGTAGATCTGAGTTATGAGACAACCAAGACTACACAGAAACCCCTATTTCAAAAAATTTAAAATATAAAAAGTGAAAATGAAATAAACAGAGAGAGGAGAAGATAAAATGATTTTAAAAATAAAGATTTGCAGTTGGGCATCATGGCACAAGCCTACAATTCCAACAACTCAGGGGCAGAAGCAGGTGGATCTTTGTGATTTGCGTCAGCCTAGTCTACAAAAATTAGTCCAGGACAGCCAAGCTACAAAGATTAATCCTGTCTCAAAAAAATACTTCCTTTGTATTTTCCTCTTAAAATGTAATGTTTGCAAGTACTGGTGGCAAATACCTAGTGAATTACAGGCCACACTAGGGCTGCAGAGATCTTGTCTTGGAAGGAAGGAAAGGAAGGAAGGAAGGAAGGAAGGAAAGAAGGAAGGTATTAAGTAAAAGCCAGACCACACTAGTACATGCTGAACTGGTCTTTTAATTTTAATAAAACACATTCAAAGTTTTCCAAACATATGTTCATACTATCACAAAGAGATTTCTCACATGGGTGTGTTTAATCAGCTAGCCTCAATTCTTATCATTCCTTCTACCAATATTCTGCAATTTGTTTAGTAAAACAACTATCAATTAAGAAAAATTAGAGTTAAAAATGATCCTTTATGCCAAGCAGTGATGGCACACCTTTAATCCACTTTGGCGCTCAGGAGGCAGTAGAGACAGTAGATCTCTGAGTTTGAGAACATTCTTTATTTACAGAGGAAGTTCCGGATACATGGAGAAACCCTATCTTGGGAAAACAAACAAACAAACAACAACAACCAAAACTGAAAAAGGGGAAAAAACCTGTATAAATTTTCAGAATTGTACATCATTCATTAGAGTAAACTTGCAGCTCATGATTTGTTGTTCAATGATGGAGTTAATTACTCACAAGAAAAATAGGAGGCCACAGGAAGGAGAGACTTTACAGTCTCCTCCTTATCTCTGTACATTGCATAAGTAGATCATCTGTACATTCAACCACAAAGTTCTTCAATAACTGCTTCTCTCAATGATGCCTCAATTGGTTGCACATGACACTGATAAACATTCCTTCTATCTATGTCCCTGGATCTGATAACCCATCTTGTCACCTTGTAGCCTTTTTGCCAGCATGAAACTGAAAATTCAGATTTACAGTGCTTTAAAACATATAATGTTATTATTTATCATGTTAAAAATAAGAAAAACAAAACACAGAGCAGCTATCTAGATGCTATGGCAACCCCTACTGTCAGTCATTAGTTATCCAGGATCTTTCTAGTCTTTGCTCTGTTACTCTTACCCAAGATGGCTGCTACATCTCCAGTCCATTGCTTAAGCTTGCTTGGATTAGGTTTCTCATGTGTAGGTTTCCTTGGCTGTCCTGGAACTAGATCTATAGACCAGATTGCCTTTAATGCAGAGAATCAAATGCCCCTGCCTTTGCCTCCCAAATTCTGGGATTAAAGGTGAGCCACCACCTCCCAGCCAATCTCCAGTCTCAGCTAAAGAAAGGCTGGGAATGGCCACCATTATCTCCTTAGAACACTTTGAAACATTACATTTCATCATCCCTATTTATATTCAAAGAAATGTAGACATAGTCACATGATTGTATCTGTTAAAAAATTAAAGAGAGCTGAGATGACCCAGTGATTAAGAGAGTACTGACTGTTCACAAGTGGTGCAAGCCTTTAACCCCAGTGCTTGTGAGGAAGAGGTAGGTGGATTTCTGTGAGTCTGAGGCAGAGTTCCAGAACAGCCTGACTACACATACACAGATACCATGTCTTGATGACCCCTTGCCTCCCCAAAAAAAAAAAAAGAAGGAAAACAGAAAAAAGAAATCTAAAAGTTTGTTTTATTTTGAAAACAATCTCTTCTGTACAGCCATGTAACTAGACAAAATTATGAAACATATCAACTACAAGAAAGAATAATATCTATTAGGGAGAGCTGAATATCTCTCTTCCAAGTTCATCAAATACATTTTCTGCTCTCTTCTTCTTTCATCCCTAACAATGGTGTATCCTGGCCTGGACCTTCATCATTTATTCATATCTCTGCTATGCTTGTAGACAGAGACCAGCATAACTGTCCATCTGATAGGCTCATCCAGCAAATAAATGAAACAGTTCCACAGACTCAGTCAAACAAACATTAGGCAGAACTCTGGGAGTCTTGTGGAAGAGTTAGAGAAGCTGGGAAGGGAGCTGAGAAGTAGACACCACAAGAAGACCCACACAGCCAGCTCACCTGGAACCATGTGGTCTCATAGAAACTGAACCACCAACAAAAAAGAACATGCCTGGACTAGCCCTCAGCCTCTCACACATATGAAACTGATGGGTTGCTTGTCCTCAAGTCAGTCCCCAGCAACTAGACAGGAGCTGTCTCTGACTTGGAGTCTGTTGCCTCCCTTTGGATCGATATTCCTAGTAGGGCTGCATTGTCTTGCCAAAGTGAAAGAGGAGGCAATTAATCCTTGATGTAACTTGATGTGCCTGGGTGGGCTGGTTGGGGAAGTACAGGAAAATGTTTGGGAGGTTGGGACTGGCAAGAGATGAGGGGAGTAGGGGTAAGTGGGCTGTAAATGAACAACAAATAAATTAATGAAGGAAATATAACTGACCATAGTCATCAAAGTGACAAGATCATGAAAAAGATGAGGGAACTGTTCCATATTGAAAGAGACTAAAGAGATAAAGGACAATGCAACACTTAAATATACCAGCTTCTTTTTGACATTTATGTGAGTAATAACATAATCAATAAAAACCTACATTAAATGAAATACTATGCCAGCATGAATTTCCTATTTTGATAACTGCACTGTCATTATGTAGGACCACATTCTTGTTTGCATAAATTGACACTAAACGACTCAGAGTGACAGGGCATAAAGTCAGTGCTTCCCTCTCAAAATGTCCAAAGTAAAAACAGCAATTAACTGTGTGCCATAATGGAACTTTTTTTCAAGTTTGTTATTGTTTCAACATTGTTGTGGGGAAGGTGTGCGTGGTCTTTACTCCAGCACTAGGGAGGCAGA
>JAEOAE010002687.1:0-22875 GCA_036365155.1 Meriones psammophilus
AGTCTAAGCCTCTCCAGTTTTGCAGGACCACTTCCTCAGGAAAATATAACCAATGTTTGGATAGTTCTGTGTCCTGACCAACCTGTCTATTCAGTTTGGAAGGCATCAAAAGAGACACATTTAGTTAAACCATTAGTACATGCCCACAAAATCGTCTCAGGGGCAAGGTAATATTGCTGTTATCCTGATGAATTAATCCTTAAGGCAAAACAGCTAGGTTAGAGGTTTTGGATATTAGACAAGTTTCATTCCCTTATAAGTCTTTTTTATCCCCTTATAAATCCTCTAGTTTTTGTCCCCTTATAAATCCTTTATTTTTAGGCTGCCCTATTTGCAGACTGAAATAGTTAGTTAGTACAGGGTCTTGTTAGTTAGTACAGGGTCTTGGTGTCTAAGCCCAGACAGTAATCCTGGTTGATTTCTGGCTGGTTATGATCAAATCTATCTCCAGGATCCCATACTGTGAAATAGAATCTGATTACCCAGGTATTCCCTGTTTTCCAAAGGCCAGAACATTTTTTAAAGGAATTTACTGATTTTTTTTTTCATTTTATTGGGTTTTATTTTTCTATAGTGCATTTCTTGAGAGAAAACTTTATTTCCATATATTCATCTGTGTGTTTTTCAGAAGCCTCTGGTTTATAACCTCAAGTTTTGCAATGGAAAACTCTGTTTCTGGCAACTAGGAGGGCCAGCCACAGGGCACGCATAGAATTATAAACTCTAATCTTCCTATCTCAAAAGATAAGCTCCCACATATATCCTTTTTCCAGTACAAGACATTTAAAGTGGGTATCAGTGAGCAAAGGTCAAGATGACTGTGGGTTTCTGGACCCAGATGCTTGGTGAAGGTTATTTTCCTACAGTCCTACCAGCTGTTTTTGGGAGAATGATCCTTCCTCTCTGGTGTCCTCAATCTGCCTGTGTGTTTGAGCTATGCATTTCTTTTCTTTTCTTTTTTCTTTTTCTTTCTTCTTTTTCTTTCTTTCTTTTTTTCTTTTTTTTTTTTTTTTTTTTTTTTTTTTTTTTTACCATGTCATCTTTGGTAGCACCAGGTTGGGTATATCACCAGACTATCAATAGGCCCTACTGGCATCTAGTGACAGTCATGGATGAGCACCTGCAGACCATCATCAGGCAAGAAGGTAGCAGGATTGAAGGCAGTGGATTCCCGAAAGTGCACTTGAGGGTGGTCTAGTAGGTGGGCCTGGTACTGGGTCATATAGTCATTAGAGAGTAAGTCTGGTGTTCCTCAGAGGAGGGCTTCAGTCACATTGTGGGATGTTGTGCGTATAAGATCTCAACACAGAGTTAACTTGTTTGTTTTTATTGCACTAGCAGTAGTGACCACAGAATTAAGAAAGGTGGATAAACTTGTGGCAACAAGGTTCATTCATTTGGATAGGTATGCCATAGGGCATTTTCATGGCCTCAAAATTTGGAAGTGCTGAGATGAGGCCGGGGGAGGAGGGAGGGGGAGATGTTCGGTAAAGGGAATCTTTGCTTACTGTTGTTGAGAATGCAAACTAGTGGAGCCACTCTGAAAATCAGTGCAGAGAATTCTTGGAAGCCAAAAAAAAAAAAAAAAAAAAAAAAAAAAAAAAAAAAAAAATCTAACAGACAACCCAGCTATACTACTCCTTGGCATATATTTAAAGTGTTTGCCATCCTTCTCCACAGATAGTTGCTTAGTCATGTTCATTGCAGCTCTATTCACAATGGATAAGGAATCAAAACAATGTAAATATTTCATGAGGGGAAATGTGGTACATATATACTATGAAATACTACTTACGTGAAATTTGTAAATACATTGAACTAGAAAAGATCAAATATAGTGTGGTTCAATGACCCAGAAAGGCAAATGATGCATGTTCTAATGTAAGGTTCCTAGCTCCAAATCATTCTATGTGAATACATAACCTGGAATAAAATCATTCTTGAGTTATGTGAAATCCTAGGTCCAACCTGACAGTCACAGCAAAAGGCAATCATTCTATGTGAATACATAACCTGGAATAATTACAGAAACCAAGAATTTACAAGGTTTTAAATTAAATGAAAAAAAAAAAAAAAAAGAAAATAAATGGGGAACAAGTAAGACACATGTGATCTGAAAAGAATACCAGGAAAATAGGAGTTTTAATTTGGGAGGGAGAGTGATATAAATAGGAGGAGAACTTTAAAATAATAAGGTTGTCTTAAAACGTTATAAGGAGTCATACCACTCAAGTGAGGGAGAACTGGCCTTGTCCATCGTCTGGGCTGCATGGGAGAATTGGCCCTGAGGCCCTAAGAGTGGGAGACCTACTCATGCCCCCTCACTGGCTGCAGCACTTGGGTGAGTTGTCCCCTCCCCTAGCAGGGTAAGTGCAGATGTGCTGGCCCTATTGGGTGCAGCAGGCCAAATCATCTACCAGAAAGGCCCAGATCCAGGACTTTGAATTAGCCCATCAATGAACTGCAGGAGTGTGTGAAGGGGCCATTCCTACACGATCTCCATGGCCTTCGACAACCACGAGATATCTGAGAGGAGCCCTGGTGAGGATTCAGTATTGGAAGTGTGGCAGAAGGCAGGGGCCTCAAAACAGACCAATAATTTGTTGCAATCAACATTTGCAAGAAAAGGTTTTTGGACAAAAGGAAATGCTGTGTGACCCAGTGAGACACAGTACAACTTCCACAGTGAGATGTTTTGTTTTGTTTGTTTTTGTATGGTGGTGTGTGTGTGGGGGGGGTTGCAAAGGTAGAGTGTGAATATGGAGGGATGAGGAGATGAGTGGAGTTGGGGTGCATGATGTGAATTGATTTCAGAGAATCAATTTAAAAATTAAAAATAACACTAATATCAACCTTAAAATATGCTTAAGTCTGTATGTGTGTGTGTGTTCATTTTTTTTTAAATGAAAGTTTCCTGTGGGGTGACAATGCTCTCCTCAAGCACCATAGACCATCTAACAAAACACCAACACCTGAGCAGATTATATTTAGTGGAATGTATTTATATACATATATGCATGGAATTTCAATTAGAGTTGGAAATAAAATGGTGATGTATATGGGATTGTTTGGAGGGAGAAAATGGAAGAGAGAAATTTTGTAGTTGTATTACAATCTCAAAAAAAGTACAAGAAATGACCCAACATCGTGTACAACACTGTTTCCTGCCCATAAGACACAACGCACATTGTGTGAGTGGGGGCAAAAAGAATGTAAGGGCTAGAACAGAAAGTTTGCTTTGTGAGATTATGCATGAAGCCTCACCAGCCTGGCTGCCTTAACATAGCCTAAAGAAGGACAAAACCAATAAACAAGACAACATGGAAGTGGGAAAGCACAAAAGACCTCAGTCTCTACACAAAAAACTACAGGAAACTAAGGGAGAAATAATCTTTCCGAGGGGTGAGCACATTCACTTGATTCTCAACACCAATTGGACAACCCTGGAAATGTATATATGCAGTAACATATGGACTTAGCTAGTTGTATTTAATATATATGTAATATATAGTATTACATACATATATTTAGAAAAAAGTAATATATATATATATATATTTACACAAAAATATATATATATATATATATATATATATATATATATATACTCAAAAGCAATTTTTTTTTTTTTTTTTTTTTTTTTTTTTTTTTTTTTTTTTTTACTACCAACAGGAAGCCTTCCTCTCCTTACTGACTGGGCCCCTAGAGTCAACAATGAGCTTATCTCATTGTTTAGACCTACTCAGAAAAAAAAGAACTGTCCAAAAAAGGGGGATGACCTTTCTCACTTTGGCCCAGAAACAACCTTGTGATTGCTTTCATCTCTCCCCATCCTGGATAACTCCTTTAATAGTGGCAGCTGAGTTCCCCAGGAACTGTCCTGCTGTAAAGTATCACCATCACCTGGCCAGGCACAATACTGAACCAACTTTTCTTCGTCCATAGTGTTCCCAACAAATTGTTCTGGGCCACCTTGACATAAGTATCATCAACATTCTCCTGGGACCAGATGCTGCCTTTCTGTTAATGTGCACACCTGGGTTCCTGATAAGGGTCTGGTCCTTACTGGGACCAAACCTTCCAGTACCTACAAGCTTGGGGGAATTCAGCTGTTCCTCCTTACAAAAGATGATCCTAGCTGACAGTTTAAGATCTTCATCATTAAATAAAATAGGCATCTGAAGTAGATGGAGGGAGGGAACTATATGGGAGAGGTGGTAGGGAGGGGACTATGGTTGGGGGTGGGGATCAGGTATTGGGAGGGGAAGGGGGCTGGGAGAGAATGAAACTCAGTGGGGATGCAACTCTGGGACAGGGAGGCTCCCAGGGGTCTATGAGGGTGACCCAACCTGAGATACCTAGCAGCAGGGGATATGGAGCCTGAAGTGGCTACCTCCTATATCCAGGTGGGACTTCAAATAGAAGGAGGGAGACAACAAACCACCCAGAAAACCTTCAACCCAAAATTTGTCCTGTCTATAAGAAATGTAGGGACAAAGATGGAGCAGAGATTGTGGGAATGGCCAACCAATGAGTGGCCCAACTTGAGACCCACCCCATGGGAGAGAGCCAACCCTGACGCTATTAATGATACTGTGCTATGCTTACACAGGAGCCTAGCACAACTGTCTTCTGAGAGGCTTCACCCAACTGTTTATGGAAATAGATGGAGAGACCCAGAGGGTCAAGGATTCCACAAAAAGACCTACATTCAGTTGGCCTGGGCCTATGGGGGCTCACAGAGACTGAACCACCAACCAAAGAGCATGAGTGGACTGGTCCTAGGCCCCGTGCACAATGTAGCAGACATGTAGCTTGTTTTTCATGTGGATCCCCTAACAACCTGATCAGGGACCCTCTCTGACTGTGATTCTCTCCCTTTGGGTCCTGTTCCCTTAACTAGGCAGCCTCGTCTGACCTCAGTGGGAGAAGATGAGCCTAGTTCTGCTGTGACTTAATGTGCCAGAGCACCTTGGTACCTATGGGGGACCTCCTTCTTCTGTGAGGGGAAGGAGAGGAGAGAATGGGGAGAGAGGTGTATGAGGGGTTGAATGAGAGGAGTGGAAGGGAGGCTGCAATCAGGTTGTAATGTAAGTAAATAAATAAATTTTAAAAATAAATAATAATAGAATAATTGAATAATAATCAACAATAGAATATTGAACAGTAATAGAAAAAACAATAAGGCTCTCAGAGAATGGTGCAACAATCATGGAGCCAATATGGTTTTGAGCTAGCGTCTCTAAATATATGTTATCGGTGTGCAGCTTGGTGTTCTTGTGAGAATCCTAAGAGTGGGATTTGGGGGCATCTCTGACTCTTTTACCTGCTTTGGGGCCCCTTTCCACCTACTGGGTGGCCTTGTTCAGCCTTGATACGAGGTTATTTGGACTAGCATCACTGTAACTTGTTATGCCATATTTTGGTTGAAATCCCTGGCAGGTCTGCCCCTTTCTGAAGGGAAACTTTGGAAGATTGGAGCTGGGGGAAAGAAGAGGAGGCAGGGAGGGACTGGAGGGAGGGGAAACTGAAGTCAAAATTTAATATGTGAGAGAATAATAATAATAAAAACACAAACCAAAAATAGATATGAAAACAGGATCCATCCTTCTGCAGCATACATGAAACAAACCTCAACATCAAAGATACCCTAATCTCAGAGTAAAGGGTTGGAAAATATTTTCCAAGCAAATAGACCTAACAAGCAAGCTGGTGTAGCCATTCTAATATCTAATGAAATAGACTTCAATCAAAATTAATCACAAGAGACAGAGATGGGCACTCCATACTCAAAAAGGAAAAAGGCATAAAGATGTTTCAATTAATAACATCTGTACCCTAAATTCAAGGGAAACACTTTCGTAAAAGAAATATTATTAAAGTTTGAATCATACATTGACCCTTCCACATTGATATTGGGAGACTTTGGTACCTCACTCTCACCAATGAACACCCCTTCCAGCCAAAAATTAAAGATAAATACTGGAGCTAACAGGATTATAAACCAAATGGGCCTAACATATAACTATAGACGGTTTCACCCAAACACAAAATAATATACCTCTTCAGCACCTAATGGAACGTTTTTCAAAACTGACCACATACTCGGTCACAAAACAAGTCTTAATAGACGCAAGAAAATTGAAATAACCCTCTATATACTATCAGACCACTATAGATTAAAGCTGGATTTCATCAACAGAAACAGCAGAAAGCCTACAAAGTCATGGAAACTGAACATCTCTCTACTGAATGACTGCAGAAAAAATACAGGACTTTTCTAGAATTCAATGAAAAGGAATCCACAACATAGCCAAACTTGAGATACACAATGAAGGTGATACTATTAGGAAAGTTCATAGCACTAAGTACTTACCCTAAACAAATGTAAAGGAGATCCAAGATGGCAGCACCGGGAGAACACTGTGTCTGAGAAGTAGGAGAGCAGTGACAGCACAGGAACCACCAGACAGAACTCTGGACTCTAAAACACCAGCAATTGTGTTTCCCAGGTGAGAGGAAGCCCCACAGTGTCAGAAGCAGTCCTGTTCAGGTCACCCAGGTAATGTGTTAGAAGAGAAAGTGGGGCAGAGCCTTGAACTCATTGACACAGGAGACAATTTCCTGAACAGAACACCAACAGGACAGGCTCTAAGATCAACAATCAATAAATGGGACCTCATGAAACTGAAGTTTCTGTAAAGCAAAGGACACTGTCATCAGAACAAAACGACAGCCTACAGATTGGGAAAGGATCTTCACCAACCCTATATCTGACAGAAGGCCAATATCCAGAATATATAAAGAACTTAAGAAGTTAAACAGCAACAAATCAAGTAATCCAATTAAAAGGTGGAGTACAGAGCTAAACAGAGATTTCTCTGTTGAGGAATATCGAATGACAGAGAAATACTTAAAGAAATGCTCAACATCCTTAGTCATCAGGGAAATGCAAATCAGAATGACCCTGATATTTCACCTTACACCCATCAGAATGGCTAAGATAAAAAACTCAAGTGACAACAGTTGCTGGAGAGGATGTGGAGAAAGGGGAACCCTTCTCCATTGCTGGTGGGAATGTAAACTTGTACAATCACTTTGGAAATCAATCTGGCACTTTCTCAGACAGTTAGGAATAGTGCTACCTCAAGATCCAGTTATACCACTTTTAGGTATATATCCAAAAGAAGCTCAAGTATACAACAAAGACATTTGCTCAACCATGTTCATAGCAGCTTTATTTGTAGTAGCCAGAAGCTGAAAACAACCCAGATGTCCCTCAGTTGAGGAATGGATACAGAAATTGTGGTACATTTACAAAATAGAATACTACTCAACAATTAAAAACAAGGAAACCATGAACTGTGTAGGCAAATGGTGGGAACTGGAAAAGATCATCCTGAGTGAGGTATCCCAGAAGCAGAAAGATACACATGATATATACTCACTTATAAGTGGATATTAGACTTATAATATAGGATAATCATACTAAAATGTGTATGCCTAAAGAAGCTAATCAAGAAGGAGGCCTCTGGGTAAGATGCTTAATCCTCATTCAGAAAGGAAAATGGGACAGACATTGGAAGAGGCAGAAAACAGGGAACAAGACAGCAGTCTACCACAGAGGGCCTCTGAAAGACTCTACCCATCAGGGTATCCAAACAGATGCTGAGACTCATAGCCAAACTTTGGACAGAGTGCAGGGAATCTTAGGAAAGAAGGGGGAAATAGATTAGACCTGTAGGGAACAGGCGCTTCACAAGGAGAACAACAGAACCAAAAAATCTGGGCACAGTGGTCTTTTCTGAGACTGATACTCCAAACAAGGACCATTCATGGAGATAGCCTAGAATCCCTGCACAGACGTAGCCCATGGCCGCTCAGTGTCCATGAGGGTTCCTTAGTAAGGAGAACAGGGACGGTCTCTGACATGAAATCAGATGCTGGCTCTCTGTTCACCTCCCTCTTAGGGGAAGCAGCCTTTCCAGTCCACAGAGGAAGACAATGAAGCCAGTCCTGATGAGCCCTGATAGACTAGGGTTAGATGGAAGGGGAGGAGGACCTTCCCTATCATTGGCCTGGGGAATGGGCATAGGAGAAGAAGAGGGACAGAGGGTGGAATTGCAGAGGACGGAGGAGGGGGCTACAGCTGGAATACAAAGTGAATAAACTGTAATCAATAAAAATAAAAATTTTAAAAACAAATGTAAAGATCTCATATTAGCAATTTAACAGTGCACCTGAAAGCTCTAGAGCAAAAAGAAATAAGCACACCCAAGAGGAACAGATGGCAAGAAATAATCAAACTGAAGACTGTAATCAATAAAATAGAAAGAAAGAGCAATGCAAAAATCAATGAAACAAAGAGTTATTTCTTGGAGAAAATCAACAATGTAGTGAAACCCTTAGCCAAAGTAACTAAAAGATACAGAAGGAAGCCTGTGCTGTGGCACATGACTGCAAGCTCAACACTCAGGGAGGCAAAGGAAAGTAGATTATGTGAGCTGGAAGCCAGCCTAGTCTACAGATCGTGTCCAGTACAGCCATGGCTACACAGAAAAATCCTGTCTCTAAAAACCAAGTAAGTAAGTGAGCAAGTAAGTAAACAAATGAATAAGAATTATTTATTTATTAAAAACAAAACAGGGAGAGAATATCCAAATGAATATGGGGTCCTTGTATGTAACCCTTCTGTCCTTGGAGGCCACAGATATTCACATTTGGCCCACGCGGACTCAAAAGGATCTCACTGTAAAAAGGGAGCTGGAGTTCTACCTCTCCCCTAAAAAAGGTATCAGACCTTCTCAGTCTGACCAACATGGCCTCAAACTTTTGTATTCTCAACAAAGAGACATTCAGCAAACAAAAACTGCTGAATGAACCCTGGCAAAGTGTGCAACAAGGAAACCAAGTTTGTCAGTAAAATAACATCTTCATCCGTATCCTTAATTTTACAATTTCAGTGTATGAGTTGCTATAAACATGGCCTTTCAAAGAATCAACTTGACTAAGGGTTTCAAAAATCATTCCATGCAACTATGCTACAACTGCATCATTGGAATGAAAGTGGCCCATGCAGAGCCACTAATATGAGCCAAAGCCACATTGTGCCTTCAGGAGAATTATATGACCTTCCAAAAGCAATCCAGATATGTAAATGTTATAGGGACCCAATATATGAACCATGACAGACAAAGCAATTGTTTAAGGCCATAGGGGTTACATTCAGGAGTCAACTGTGTCTGTGTTCTGAATCTGTGAACTTAACCAATTACAGATAAAAGTAACTGAAAAACAACTTGCATTATTGTGATTATTGTTTTGACCTTATTCTCTGAATAATACCTATAATAAATATTTACATAATGATAACATTGCAATAAGTCTTATTAAGAAATCTAAAGATGTCCTTCAGCATACAGGAAGGCATAAGCCATTTACAGAAGTTGTCACAAATTTACCCAGAAAATTCTAGGCTATGCATAACAGACAGAATAATATTTTTAGTATCAATTCCACGCAATCTATGCTAGACTGAAACCGTATTCCTTGTTCTTTCCTCAGCACAAAAAGGAACTGGTTGCCTAACCACCAGTCTCTAAGAAGCTCAGATCTGGATCAGCCTTTTTCATTCAGTTAGGAGGCGCCACTGCAACACTGCTGATGGCCTCTTGACAGCGGATCGTGTTGGGGTGCAAAAGGGACTTGAGAGCATAGTCTTCTAAGCACCCCTTGCCATTCCCAGCCCTGTTGCTCCTTCAACAATCCCTTGTCATGGCCTGTGACATTTGGCACCAGATTAGCTAGCTCTCTTGACCCTAAGGAAGTGGGTCCTCAGCATCCCTTCATTCAGAAAGTTTGCGTTGTTTGCCCTGCTGCTGCATACAGAACCTCCAGGTGAGGCAGCTCAGGACTGGCCTGTTCAGGCCCGAGGACAGACATTCCAAATGCCTCGCGAGCTTTACTTGGCTCGCGAGACCAACAATCACTTGAGTTCTGTGTACTGTTCCCCCGGGAGACCAACGGTCACTTGAGTTCTGTGTGCTGTTCCCTCTGGACGTGTTCACGGATCTCAGAGAGTAGAGCTGCTCTTCTCAGTGACTACTGCTTAACTGCTACTTGCTTCAAGTCACCTTTGGCAAGTACATTTGCTGCCCCTTGTGAGGGGTAGTAGCCCATTTCTCCATTTCTTTCTCAATTAACTTTTTTTTTTTTTTTTTTAATTTTAGTTTTTATTTACTAATTTTGCATCCCGGTAGTAGCCCCCTCCCTCCTTTCTTCCCTTCCCCCTCTTTTCTCCCCTTCCCCCTCTTTTCCCTCACCCCTCTTACTCTTCAGGAAGGGGAACCCCCCTCCTTTTCACCTGCCCCAGCATATAAATTCACAGCATTACTGATCACCTTATTGACTAAATGGCCAGACTTGTGGAGACAGTCCAGCGAGCCTCAGCCCGGAGGTTACCTTCTGAGCTTAGACCGCAGTACACACAGCCTCCACGGCCTGGGACCCCCTTCAGTGTCCCCCAACCTTCACGGCCTGGGACTCCCTTCAGTGTCCCCCGACCTGAGTATGTCCCCTCACTCCAGTGGGGGAAGTACTTGACCAGCAACAAAGACCTGGACTTTGCACCTCTGGGGAACCTTCGACCGACTAGGCACAAGTTCAGGTGCTCAAAGCCTTATGAAGACCAGAGATTCAAAAGACCTGACTCTCTTACCGCAGATAGCCTGCAGCGCCTCAGAGCTCTTATAAAGACTTCAGGCAGTAAAAAGACCTTGGACCCCATGAAGGAACTGAAAGAGATTAAGAAAAAGGAAGTTCCAATTCCTTTCGTGGTTCCAGAGTGCAGGAGTAAGCAAATGAGCAGGGAAACCAGTCCATGTGCCTTAGAACCTGCCTCGAAAAAGAGACTGGCGTCATCTTTTTTGCCCATGCCTGAGAAGGTGAAAAGAAGACTAACTTTGTCTACTGTGTTAGAAGAACCTGTGGACACAGTAGCTGTGCAATCTTCTGCTGACTCTTCTGCTGACCAACGTGGACTGTTAATCTCCCCACATATTCAAGGGTCCCTAAAGACTTCCCTATCTGCCCAGAAGTTCCAAAGACCTCCCACTTGTGCTAGAGGAAAAATCATACATGCCTCCTCTTCCAGAAGGGGTTTTAAAAGTTTATCCTCTACCAAAGAGGTCTCCAGTCTTTCTAATCCTCCCCAAAAGGATTTTAGACAAGGCCGCTCTGATCAAGCGGACCTCCAATGGGCCCCATCAGACAAAGAAGGCTTTAAGCCTTCTCTGAAAGGGGAGCTTAGTGATTTATCATTTTCCCTAAATGGATTAAGTCTTACCAGCTCTTCCCAAGGGAGCTTAACACCTTTGACAGCTGTCAAGGGGGACCAGAGAGCTGCTTCCTCTCAAGAAGACATCCAAATATGTTCCTCATCTCCCACAAAGGGCCCTATGCAATCCACTTCTAGTAAAGTGAGCTTGGGTCCTGACCCTGCTGACCAAGGGGGTTTCAGAGCTTCCCCATTAAACCAAGAGAGCTTTAAAAGTTCTCCACCATTAAAGAATGGGCTCAGATCATCTCTTACAGCCCAAAGGGGCCTAAACCCCAGCACAACTCCCCAAAGGAGCCTCACATCGCTCATACCTACCCAAGCAGAAATAAAAATTTCCACATGTACACCAGGGGCTCAAGGACCTTTGCCATGTTCAGAAGGGGCTCTTGAGAGTTCCACACATACACAAGAGGTGGTAGGAACTTGCAAGTCTGCCCAAGGTATTCTCCTGACTTCTTTAAACCCACAAAAGGATCTACCACCTTCACCATCTTCCCCAGGGGTTCTGAGTCCTTCCTATTTTGTGAAGGAGGGTCTAGGATTGTCAACATCTACAGAAAAAGGTCAAAGACCTATGCTTCCCCCTAAATGGAGATTCAAAAAATCTGCTATGAAAAGGAACCATGAACATTCCGATACTAGCAGGAAATTGATAGATGGTCCCTTTGAGCAAGGGGACTTCACAGTGTCCCTATCAGACCAAGAGGGTTTCAATTATTTCCCAGTGACCAAAAGGGCCCTCCTGACTTGTCAACAGGCTCCAAAGAGCCAAATATATGCCAAGACACTCCAAGTGAGCCATGCAGGTACCACATCTGTCCAGGGTACTCTGACAATACAACCTCCCCAGGGGTCTCTAGAAATTTCTGAAAATGTCAGAGAGATTCTTGGAATTTCTACATATATACCAGATATACTAGGACATCCAGAACCTGTTCAGGACTCTCTGAGTACTACCCTATCTAATAAAAGGACTGTGGGACAGGATATATTTACAAAAGGGGATCTAGCCATGTCCACACATTTAGAAATGGCTTTTGGATGTGGCATATCTACAAAAGATGATCTAAGACATATACTATCTGCACACAGAGTTCTGGATGTACCCCTACATGATCAATGGGCTATGGGAAGGGACACATGTACATCCTACACATCTAAAGAAGGGGATTCCTTGGATTCTGCCGGCCCGCAAATCCACACAGGACCTTCCCAAACTTCACAGGAGGCTGTGGGAACTTCCCTATGTCCCCAAGAGTATCAGCAATCTGTCACAACTATACAAGATGCTATAGACTCTTCCCCACTTGCCCAAAAGGCTGTTAATTTTTCCACATGCCCACAAGTATCTCCAGAACATCTGTCAAATACCCCAAAGTCTGTGAATTCTACCTTATCTGCCAAAGGATCATTGGAACCTGTTTTGCCCCTCCAGCTGGCTCTTGAACCTGATCTCTTTATACAAAAGTCATTATCCCCTTCTTCATCTGAAGAAAGTGTTCTTGGAAGTTCCACAAGTAAACAAGGAGGTCTAATAAATTGCTTACCTGCCCACAAGGCTCTTGGACCTCCCACATATGCCCGTGATGCTCTAGAAAAGGCCAAGCCTACACAGGGAGCCTTAGTAACTTCCCCTCATTCTGAAGCCACAGTCAAGACTTGCATATATACACAAGACACCTTAACACCTTCCCCATTTGAAGGAGAGACCCTAAGATCTACAATATCCACACAAGGTGCTTTACAATCTTCCCCATCTACACAAGAGGGTTTTGTGAATACCCCTTCTCAGGGGCGAGATATTAGGCATTATCCCTCTTCCAAAGTAAACCCCAGACATCTCATTTCTACCAAAAAGAGGTTAAGAGATGATCCTTCTGACCAAGGGGACTTCATAACTTTCCCATGTGAGGAAGACAGCTTCAACATTCTCCCTTCTGCAAAAAGGTTGCACGCAGCTCCTCCTGAATCAAAAGAAACATCAATAGCTACAACTACTCCTCAGGTGAGTTCCACACCTTCTATATCTGTCCAAAAGTGCCTGGAATGTTCCACATCTGGCCAAGAAACTGTGAAAGCATGCCCATCCACCCAAGGACCTCCTGGACATTCCATATCATCCCAAGAAGCTCAAGGTCCTGCTCTGTCTGCCCCAAAGGGTCTACTATGTTTACCATCTGCCCCAGGGCTTCAGGGACATTCTTTACCTCTGTCAAGTGCTCCAGAACATTTCCCCTGTGCTCAAAGTACTCCATCACTTTCCAAATCTAAGTTAGGTGCTAAGAAACCTTCCTTATCTGCACAAGGGTCTGAGGGAAAGTCCACATCTGCACAAAACCCTGTAGGACTTGTGCCACAAGAAGACCTGACACTTTCCATATCTTCCAGAGCATCTAAAGATCCTTCTTCCTCCCATCTTCTTGTTGGAGAACATTTATCATCTTCCCTAGGGTTTGCAGTACGACCAGAATCTAAGCAGGTGGGTCTTGGAAGTACACCATCTATCTATAGGTCTTTGAGACATTCAACATCTGCCCCAGAAATTCTGTGTTGTTTCCAATCTGCCCAGGGAACAATAGAACCATTGCCATCTACCCAAGGGGTTCAGGAAACTTTCGCATCTTCACTAAAATATACACAACATTTACCCCACCACCCTGGAGATCTGAAACATCCCTTATTAGCACACAGGATTTTAGGACATGCCCTCCCTGATCAGGAGCCTCTGGAAACTTCTTCATGCTCAACTGGTGTTAAAGGATCTTTGGTGTCTTTGCAAAGGACTATGAATCTTTCCCCAACTGCCCAGAGTACTATTGGTATTTTTCCAACTACCCAAGGGGCTCTAGGACCTTTGTTACCATTCCCAAGAGAAGTGGGAACTTTTCAATCTGCACAAAAGATGCTAAAACCTTTTCCACCTGCACAAGCTGCTCTGGAAATTTCCCCTTCAACCCCAATGGCTCTTGGACACTTGCCAGTGGCTCCAGAGCATTCAGGCCTTTCTACATCATCTCAGGGGACTCCATTATTTTTGCCACATGTTCATGGAGATCTAGGAGAATTTCAATATGGCTCAGGGACTCTAAGTTTGATGCCATCTACCCAATGGCAACACAAAAGTCCCTCATTCTCAGAACAGAGTGTAACACCTTTGCCCTCTTGCCAGGGAGCTGTTGGACATTCTTCATCTGCACAGAAGACTCTAGAACTGTCCACTCCTACACAGGGAACTCTAAGATATTCTCTGCCTGGTCCAGGTGATATGGCACAGTCTCTGTCTTCCCAGAGGATCTCAGGACCACTGTCATCTGTAGGAGTAGATATGGGGACATATTTTCATGCTCTGGCATCTCCAGGACATTTCACAGGTGTCTTAGAGTTGCAAGGACCTATGCTGTCTAAACAGGATCCTGTCAGAATTTCCTTACCTCTACAAAAAAGTCTCAGACATTTGCCACCTGCTCAAAAGGCTGTGGGACATTCCCTGTCTGCCCAAAGAGATCAAAAAGTGTCCATCTTAGAAAAAGTGACTACAAAACCTTTGGAAACAGCTAAAATGGCTCTGATAAACCCTGGTTCTTTCCAAAGAACATTAGAATATATTCCATGTGCCCAAGATGCTTTAGGACATTTTCCATCTAGTGTAGGAGCTCTTAAATATGCCCAAACTAATCAGAGGACTCATAAATGTTTGACATCTGCCTGAGCGGCTCTTGAAAATTTGCCTTCTAACTCTAAGGCTGTAGAGAATTCTGCCACCGGTGGTCTGAAATCTTCCTTATCTTCTCCAAAGGCTCTTGAACATGAAATTTCTGCCAAAGAGCCTGAAAAACTTTCTATATCTGCACCAGGTTCTCTGGGTCTTTCACTACCTACCCAAGAGGAGGCTCTAGAACATTTGCCACCTAATGTAGGAGCTCTTGAACATCCCTCAATTAATCAGGGGACTCAAGGATATTTGACATCTGCCCAAGAGACTCTTGAAAAGTTGTCATCTAACTCTAAGGATGTAAAAGTTGTTCATGACAAAAATGGTCTGCAAACCCCTTTATCTGCTCCAATGGATCTTGAACATACACTGTCTGCCAAAGAGCCAAAAGAACTTCCCATATCTGCATCAGGCTCTCCAGGTCATTCACTAACTATCCAAAAAATCCCCAAACATTTAGTGCCTTCTTCATTGGGAAATCTGGAAACTTGCCAATCTGCCAAGGTGAGACTCAGAACTT
Organism: Meriones psammophilus; assembly: GCA_036365155.1. Lineage (NCBI taxonomy): Eukaryota > Metazoa > Chordata > Mammalia > Rodentia > Muridae > Meriones > Meriones psammophilus. The sequence continues at coordinate 15,571 of JAEOAE010002687.1, forward strand.
TGAGACCTTCACAAATTGTTCTGGAATCTGCTCCATGTATGTCAGGGTCTCTAGGAGATTTGTCATCTGCTTTAGGGAATATGAGAATTTCTTCATTAGCAAATGAGACACCAGAGCAATCACAGTGTGCTGAAGGGGATGTGGAATCTTCTCCCTCAGCAACAGGAACTCTAGGATGGATGGCCTTTGCCCAAAAGTCTTTAAACAATTTCTTATCTGGACGAGGGATTTTAGAATCATTGCCACCCTCCCAAGAAGCAGTGGAGAATTTTCTTTCTACACAAGGGGCTGTGGAACTCTCCACATCCTCAAAAGGGAGAGTAGAAAATTTATCACCTCCTGAAAGGCCAGTGAAACCTACTTCTCCTGCTGGAACAGGTGCTCTAGGTAGATCACCATCTTCCCAAGATACTGGAGAAACAGCATCATCTGTCCAAGGGACTATAGAACCTTCACCATCTGCTAAAAGTGTTCTAGGAATTCATGCTCCACTGGAGCAGACTCTGAGTCCTCCCCAATTTACCTTAAAGACACCAGAATCTTTACAATATTCCCCAGAGGTTTACAAAACTTCACCTTCTATCGCATGGATTCCAGAAACTTTGGAGTCTATTAAAGAGGCACTGATATCTGCTGAATGTGCTCTAGGCCCTTTCATATCTGACCAAGTGATATTGGGACCACCAACATTGCCCCAGGAAACTCTGGACCCTTACACATTTGACCAAGAGTCTGTGAAATCTGTTCCATCTCAAATGGGACTTTTAAGACCTTCCTTAACAGATCAAGGTTTTCAGAAAATGTCTTCAAGTGCAAAGGCGTCTCTTCGAGATTCACCACCTCAGCAAATCTATGGAGGAAATTCATTGTCTACACAAGGGGATCTGGGGTTGTACATATCAGCACAAGACTCTCTTGAACACTCACCATCTCCTGAAGGGACTCCAAATCTCTCCATTTCATCCCAAGAAGTCCCAGAACCTTGTTTGAACCAAGAGGCTTTAGGAATTTCATCCTCTGGTTCAGGAGATCTTGAACTTTCTGAATCTTCCCAGGGGACACTAAGAATATTGCCATGTACCCAAAGCACTCTAGAAATATCATCTATTACCCATGAGATGACAGAATATTCACCATCTGCCCAAGATTCTCTTAGACTGCCACCTCCTTCAGTGCAGATTCTGCAACCTTTACCACTTACTCCTGAGGCATCAGAACCTTTTGCATCTACCCAAGCCAACTGTAAGGCTTCAAAATCTGTGTCAGCGACTCTAGAAACATTGCCATCTGTGCCAGGACCTCTAGGACTTTTGAAATCTCATGAAGGTGCCCTGGGCTTTTCCATATCCAACCAAGGGATTCTGGGAACATCAACACCTCTCCAAGAAACTCTAGAACTTTGTAAACCAACCCCAGGGCCTCTAGAACCCACGCCATCTACCCAGGAAACTGTGGGACCTTCCTTTTCAACAGAGTTTCCGGGACTGTCCATTTGTGCACAGGGAGACTTTATTCCTATCACTCCTCATGAAGACTGCCTGGGACATTCCCCTTATTCCAAAATAAGCCCTAGAATTTCTAATTCTACCAAAAGGATATTGAGATGTGTGCCATTTCCTGAAGGGGATATCAGATATTCCCTTTCAGAACTTAATGGCTTAAAATCTGTTGGTTTTGCCAAAAGTAGGCTCACACCTTCCAAGGATGTGAAAAAGGACTCAAGTTCTACCTCTACTCCTCAAAGGAGTGTCTCACCCCCAACATCATCAGAATTGAGCTTCAGATCTAGTACTCCTTCTAAGGAAGATCTCAGACATTCACCATTTCCATCTCCACGAGGTGGCTCCAGATATTCTAATTTGGAGAAGAAAACAAGATCAAAACATGCCTCTCTAGACCAAACAGGCCTCAAATCTGTGCCATCAGATGGAGGCTCCAAAGTTTGCCATTCTTCCAAAAAGGGGAAAAGAGCTTCCATTTCTGACAAAAGGGGTGCAAGGCTGAAAACTGAGCCCAGTGGGAGCCTCTCCACTTTTGCTTCTGCCAAGGGAGTTTCTAGATTTTCACGATCCCATGTGGAGTGCCTCAGAAGTCCTCCATCTCCACAAGGCATCCCTAGATGGTCCAAATCTACCAAAACAAAATTAAAAAAGGCCCCCTCTGACCAAGCAGACTTTCAAGATTCCCATTCAGAATGCAAGGGCTGCAAACTCTCCTCTTCATCAGAGAGTGGTCGCAGACATTCTTCATCTGCCAAAAGGGGCCAGAAAGCAAAAGAACAAGAGAGCATAACACCTTCCATCTCTACAGAAGAGGGTGTAGGAACTACTCCCATTCATGAGGAGAACCTCAGACATTCCACCTCTCCTCATGTGACCCCCAGACATACTACTTCTACTAGGAGAAAATCAAGGCATGGTCCTTATACCCAAGAAACCATCCAAACTTCTCCTGCTGACCAAGAAGGCGTCAAGCTCTCTCCAGATGAAGACAGTCCCCATGGGGGTGTCAAACCTTGTTCATCACCCCAAGGAAATGACAGACACCTGGATTCTACTGAAGAGGGCCTGAAACCTGCACTTTCTGTCCAAGGGGGAGAGAAACCATGTGCCAAAGGGCAGCCCATGGTTCTGCTTCCTATCCGATGGGGACTCATATATGCACCAATTCCGAAAGAGAAGGCCGCATCATTCCTTGCTATCCAAGGAAAAGTCAGACATACTGCATCTCTAGCAGAACTGAGATCTTCTCTTTCCTACCAAGAGAGAGACACAGCCTTCCAGTATGAATATGGGGAGCCCATATGTAACCCTTCTGTCCTTGGAGGCCACAGATATTCACATTTAGCCCCATGTGGACTCAAAAGGATCTCACTGCAAAAAGGGTGTTGGAGTTCTAACCTCTCCCCTAAGGAAGGTATCAGACTTTCTCAGTCTGACCGACATGGCCTCACACTTTTGCATTCTCACCAAAGGGGCATCAGCAATGCCCCCACTGCTCAAGGCAGATTCAGAATGTTTCAGTCTGAAAGAAAGGACCTCCTATATACCCAATCTAACAACCTGGGCCTCAGATACACTCCTTGTGACCGAAGGGTATTCAGAAATTTTTCCTCTCATCAAGAGCATGTCAGACCTTCAACTTCTGCCCTAGGAAGCATCCAGCCCACCCCTCATGCCCAAGGAAGCATCAGAGCTTCTGGGCCAGTCAAATGCAACCTCTAAATCAACCCATCTCAAGAGGAGAGCCTGAGCCCTCCTTACTTTTACCATGACATCTATAGATCTTCTAATCCATAAGCTGGCCTCATATTTTCCCACACTGTGCTCATATGAACAATGGAGTTTAGAACTTTTCCTTCTTATCAACCATCTGCCAAACCTACCACTTCCCACGCCTAGCTGCCTCAGATGCACCCTGAAGCATTGGATAGGCCCTCTGACTAAAAGCAAGGCAGGTGTTTCCTTCTGATTAAGAAAGGCTCACAATTTCTACATAGAAGAACATGATATACAATTTATTCCCCATAAAGAATAACATGAGCTTCTTTTGACTGGTGTGGCCCTAAACCTACTTCATCTGACCTAATGGATAGCAAAACAACTCCCTGTGCCTAAGGTGCTCTGAATGCTTCTTATTCTGACCCTCTGACCTCATGACCTCTGTCCAAAGAACAGGACACTGTGACTGAGGTGCTGTAACTTAAGAGTAGTCAACAGGGCCTGAAACCCAGGGTGCATGCCTTAAACTTGGGCAGCAGAAATGAAGAAGCCATGTCCTTCATGTTTAGAAGTAGTGAGCTGAATTTTTCAGGCTACATAGGTGGGAACTGCTTTGTAGAATGTTGGAGATTGATCTCACCTGCCTGGCTTGCATGATATGGATGTTCTAGATTCCCAATTGAAGATCGCATAAGGACATATTCAGGCCTTCTCTAATCCCCAAACTGACTCTTGTTCTTCCCCTGCTACCCATGAGACTTTTTCACCTTTCTGCTTTCCCTAACAGAGTATGAGACTTTCTGCCTCTGAGGAATGGTGTCCTTAAATTTCCCTCCTTGTCTGTGGATGCCTCAAACATTCTCATTCTATCCATGAGTACTCCAAATTGTGTATCTGACAAAAGGGACTCATACTTATTCCTTCAGAACCAGGAGGACTTTCGCTTTTTCAAAAACCTAAAGGGCTCAAGGGGCCTTCAGGAATATGCCTTCTAAACCAGGAAGCCAAATGTATGTCAGTAATTCACAAGCAGGTTTCAGACTCACTACTTCAGAACCACAGATCATCCAAACTACTCTGTGGACCAAGGGGGCTTCTGGTCTGTCCCTTCAGAATCAGGAGCCCTCAGAGTTTCCCCCAATAACTCAAGTACCCTCAATCTTATCTGTGTAGAGCAAATGTGCCTCACAACTTTCACCAACTTTAGACATTCCCCAATGTTCAACAGGACATACACACATATTTCCTTTGAAAACCAAGAAACCTCAGACATTTACTCATTGCCCAAATGGGCCTCAAACTTACCACTACAGAAAGAGGGTGTCACATATCTTTAGTGACTGAAGGTGTTCTGACACATATGATTTGAAGATCAAGGGGCCTTGGACCTCACGAATGTCCCAAGAAGGTCATAACTATAAGTATTTTAGAATTAATGAGCAGTAGCATTTTTACAAAGTCACAGTAATGCTTGAGACTTACCTTTTAGAACAAGGACAATTTACACCCCAGCTAATAACTCCATCAAGCTTTAGATATGTCCCCTCAAAACTAAACTAACCCACGACTTCAAGGGGACTGACACCCTCCTGTAACAACTTCTGAAGAAGGCCTTAGACTTATTTTTTCTAGCCACAGTAGCCCTTGACTACTGCCATGGAGGACGTGCAAGCTGGGGGGTGTTGCTCTAATGTACCATGTTTGAACAAAAATGTCTTTACTCTTCCTGTCTCTGTACTGGAGGTGTCTGAGCCATGGCCCTATGATAAGACAAGCTAAAGAACTGACCCTGTGACTGAGAGGTGTGTCTAAGACATTGAGGCTCTGCTGAAGGGTCCTGGAGACTGACTCCCTGTGGCCAAGGAAAACATATGAGTTTCTCTTTCTGTTCATAGCCAACTCAGGTATACCATTCAAGTAAGAGAGACCAGAGCTTCTCCCTCAGACACTATTGGCTAAGAAATGAACTTTTTGCTAACCAAAGAAACCTCAGAGAACTCTGGATTCATGTCCTCTGGCCAGTGAAGAAAAACCTCACTGGGTCCAAGGCCATCTAGCTTTAAGCTGCTCACCAGAAAGGTTCACACATGTTCACACATGTGCAACTTATCATAAGTTTAAGTAGGGAACAGAACCTGGGACTATGATCCAATCTGTCAGAAGAATCCCAAGGTTGCTGTCAAGCCTGCAGTGGACTACCAAGAGATGAGGATTTTCTCAAGTTCTCTGAAGACATGGAGACATGGAATACTTGGACCTTCCTCCTCTACGAAGGTAAACAGGGATATTCCCCTTCTGCCCAAACATGTCCTGGTTCTCTCTCCTTTCCAAAACCTTTTATTTTTCTTCCTCTGATGACTGAGGCCTTAAAACTTCAAACCAATGGACCCTCAGTACATTTCCCTCTGAGCAAGGGCACGGGGACTACCAAGGAGCACGGGCCCCTCTGGATAGAGTTCACAGAATTCAAAAATAGCAAGAAAATTCTAGAATCCCATGCCACTTTCTTGAATAAAATCACCAAACGTGGTGTGAAATTATCAGTCAAGCTCAATTCTGGTGGCTGAACACCATTCCTAGGAGGCAATCATTCTGGTACACCCACCCAAACAGTTCATGAATTCTGATATTGATGCTTGGTGTTTTGCATATTCAGCTAAAGATATGGATTTCCTAGACTGTGAAGAAGACTGAGAAGGTAAGGAAATGCTAAGACCTCATGAGGTATGGTAGTCAATTTAATTTTGCTCAAAGTAGTATGACTTTTGCCCACTCTGATCATATCCCCCGTTGTCAAATGAGCCTCAGAACCCCCCTCACTTCCCATGGTACTCACTCCTTCTACCTTTGGTTAAGGAGGCATCCAGACTTCTTACTGAAGCAAAGATCATTCCAGTTTTTCCAAAGGAGGCTTCAACATTCATTGTGTGTGGAGGTCCGTAATACTTCCCCCAATATTATGGAAGTGAGTCTTGGACATTTTTCTCAATAAATGTTCCAATATTTGTCCTTCAGCCCAAGGTGAACTGTAAGTTCAACAATGATGCAGGTAAGAAACTCTGACATATATACTCTGTCAAGGAAGATGGCTGCACTACATTTTTTTTTTAAACAAGTGAACTTTATGCACACCCTTTCACTTCAGGGGGATTGACACAAGCTCTTCTCATTAAGGGAGTTACAGACCAGGCCACTGACATGAAAACTCACTCAGATGTTCATATTTTTCTCAAATAAACTTTAAATCAACACCGTTGGCAAGGGTCTCCTCAGAGAATCCACCTCCATAGATAGAAACCTCAGGTCTATTCCTCTAGGTTGTCTTAATATTTCTCTTCTGACCTGGGTGGCCAGGCATGCTCAAATGACCAAAAGGAAGGAAGACCACACTGAACTGAAGTCCTGGGATATGACAGCAAAAATCTGAGCTTTGATCAAAAACTTTCTACCTTTAGGATTATCACCAGAAATGAGCAGTCTCATCTTTGTTGTCCAAGACTGTGCTGCTGATGAAAGGCTTGTGAAGGACACAGAGCCAGGGATTACCAACCAACCTGTAAGGAAAAAGTGCTCTGATTGGTGGCAAGCATGCCTCAGAGTCCCAGAATACATGATTACTCTGGGCTGTGAGGATGTTTAGATCTGATAAGGTATTGCTTCACCTTCTTCCAATTCCCAAGGTACCCTAGGAGATTCATCTTCTGCCTGAGGGATTCTGGTGCCTTCCTGTGCTTCCATACCCTCCCAACACCTTCAACCTCTAAAGAATGGGGCCTTTGACCTTCCCATGTATGGCCAAAGTAGTCTCACACCTAACTAATCAGGCACAGTTCCATGAGAGACTCTCTGTAAACACACAGGGACTCCAGTCCACTCTGGTTTGAGGTCTCATAGCCCAAGTTTAGCAATCAAAGCAGAAAATCTGTGCCATCTCCCTTCAGGTCATTCATTAAAAATGGAATGGCCCCAACATTTCTGCCTAGATCATGACAGCTGAAACGCAAACTAGAGGAAGCAAGCTAGTCAGTGGCAGTCACCCACATCTTTGGAAAAAGGCATAAGTTGTTGCCTTGTCTCTGCCAGA
>JAEOAE010003962.1:0-16486 GCA_036365155.1 Meriones psammophilus
TGCAAATCAAAAACAACTTGGGAGATTTTCACCTTACAGCCATGAGACTGGCCAAGATCAAAAACTCAAGTGACAACACATGCTAGAGGTTGTGGAAAGAGGAACCCTTCTACACTGCTGGTGGGAATGTAAACTGGTACAACCACTCTGAAATCAATCTGGCGTTTTCTCAGACAACTAGGAATAGTGCTTCCCCAAGATCCAACCATACCACTCTAGGCATATATCCAAAAAAAGAGGCTCAAGCACACAAAAAGAAATTTGCTCAACCATGTTCATAGCAGCTTTATTTGTAATAGCCAGAAGCTGGAAACAACCCAGATGCCCCTCAACTGAAGAATGGATGCAGAAAATGTGGTACATCTACACAATGGAATATTACTCAGCAATGAAAAATAAGGAAATCATGAAATTTGCAGGTAAATGGTGGGATCTGGAAAGGATCATCCTGAGTGAGTTGTCCCAGAAGCAAAAAGACACACATGGTATATACTCACTCATATAGACATACAACATAGGACAAACCCACTAAAACCTGTGCATCTAAAGAAACTAAGCAAGAGAGAGGACCCCAACTAAAATGTCTAATCTCCATCCAGAAAGGCAAAGAGGATGGACATCAGAAGAAGAAGAAAACAGGAAACAACCTAGGAACCTACCACAGAGGGTCTCTGAAAGCCTCTGCCCTACAGACTATCAAAGCAGAAGCTAAGCCTGATGGGCAACTGTTGGGCAGAGTGAATGGAATTTTATGTAAGAACTGGCAAAGAGCAAGAGCTGGAGAGGACAGGGTCTGCACAAGGAGAGCAACAGAACAAGAAAATTTGAACACAGGGAACTTCCCAGAGACTCATACTCCAACCAAGGACTATTCATAGAGATAACCCAGAACCCCTGCACAGATGTAGCCCAGGGCAGTTCAGAGTCCAATTGGGTTACATAGTAATGAGAAGAGGGGCTGCCTCTGACATGAACTGACTGGCCTGCTCTTTAGTCACCTCCTCCTGAGGGGGAGCAACCTTACCAGGCCATAGTAGAGGACAATGCAGCCACTTTTGATGTGAACTGATGGAGTAAGATCAGAAAGGAGAGGAGAACCTCCCCTATCAGTGGACTTGGGGAGTGGCATGCATGCAGAGGAGGAGGGAGGGTGTGATTGGGAGGAAGGAGGGGCTTATGGGGGATGCAGAGTGAATAAAGTGTAATTGATGAAAAATTTAAAAAAGGGAAAAATAATAATTTAAGAACCTTAAATGACTTTCAAAAGTGGAGGAAAACATGGAGTTAGTCAATTTACATGGAGCACGTCTCGCCCCTGGGGGCAATGGTCTCCTGAACCTACTCAGACCTCGGACACCACCACTGCTAGTTCTAGAACCAATGCAGGATGTTCCAACGAGGGGTTAAGGCTTCTCATAATATTTCCTATAAGCCCACACCTGTTTGTTTACATCCCCCATTTTTATTCATTATTAGCCAGATAGAGCCAAGTAATTGTAGTAATGATACTTGCTTTTTTGCCCAATGCTGTAATGCTAGTAAATTTACTAGCTGGTTACTCACATGCCTCGCTGGGTGCCTGTGCCCGTTGATGCCCTCACGCTATGACTCTCTTCAGACAGAAAGGGATCTTGGAATTACAGCTGCCATTGTTACTGCCATCTCATTGGCGGCTGTTTGTAGCTACCACCACGGCATTATCCATGAGTTATACTGGGCAGACTGCTCAGACCCTGAATAACCTTTTAGCCAAGGTAGCTCATGCCTTAGATGTACAAAAAGGAATTAATGCTCAACTAAAAGGAGGTTTGATGGTGTTCAATCAGAGGTTTGACCTCGTGCAGGAGCAAATTGATACCCTATGGCAAATTGCTCAACTTGGCTGTCAATGAAAGTATGCTGGACTTTGTGTCACTAGCATACAACATGAGAATTTTCCCTGTGCTGCAAATCGGTCTAAACAATTGTCAAGCTGTATTTTAGGTAATTGGACTGGAGAATTCGATACTACGATGGACCAGCTGAGAGTGGCCATTGTCATGGTAAATTCTACCAGAGTGGACGCAGGACTAGCCACAGGATTATCATCATGGATTGCTGCAGCCATGAATCATCTGAAGGAATGGGCATGCATGGGAGCGTTAGCAGGCCTTCTGGTGTTGGTCACCTTGGTTTGCCTGTGGTATATATGCAAGATTAGCGTCTCACAACAGCGTAATGCAGCCATGACCATTCAGGCCTTTACAGCCATTGAAGCAGGACATTCTCCCAAGCATGGTTGGCTACCATAAAAAGCCAAAATGTTACGATCAGGATGCAAGGCTAAGCACTGCACTCAGGGTCAGCAGCCTTGGAACCAGAGAAGAGCATGTCTGATTGCATGCGGGTTGATGCCCCAGGTCCGCCTCTGAGAAAAAGGTATCGGACGGGTCTGATGCTCTTTGGGTGGATGACACCTAAATGAACATCAGTACAAAGTCCCAATTTATTTATAATATCAGAGATCAGACCTCTACTCTTGCCTGATGCGTCCAAAAAAAAGGGAACTCTAAAGAGCTGTGTAATACCGCGCCTGAAAGATGGAGCTGGTTTCCACCTTCCACCTTCCCGATGGTGAGTGCTCTCTGTCACAAACCACTCCACATTTGGCTAAGGCTGAGGATCTGGCTTGCTTCCATGTATGTGGACCTATCTGCATTGCCCACGTGGCATGCCTTGGCTGGCTACCCAGAGGCTATTTAAGCTGAGGGCTGGCTTTCCCCCAGGGTCAGATGATTGTTCAAGGTTCCTGAATAAACTGCATTTAAAAATAAATAAATAAAACAAAACATCAAGTTAAAAAAAAAAAAAAAAAAAGTAGTGCTTTGTTTTTGTGTTCTTTCATTCGAAACTTGTTCCTGTGCTGTACAGTGTGTTATTTCACTTTTCAGTTTTCCTGTATTCCTAATTGAGCGAGTGGCACTCATGTGATTTAGTGTACAAAGTATTGCTTTGTGTTTATGTTCTTTCGCTGGAAACTTGTTCCTGTTAGGAACAAGTTAGGGTTAAGATTAGGTTAGGCTTAGAGTTAGGGGTAGGGTTAGGGTTAGGGTTAGGGTTAGGGTTAGGGTTAGGGGTTAGGATTAGGGTTAGGGTTAGGGTTAGGTGCTTAGGGTTAGGGTTAGGGTTATATCACTTTTCAGTTTTCCTGTTATAATAATTGATGAGGCGATAGGAATGTGCATTAGTTTACAAAGTTGTGCTTTGCGTTTCTGTTCTTTCGATGAAAACTTGTTTCTTTGCCATACATTTCGATATATCGCTTCGCCAGTTTTCCTGTATTCCTAATTGAGCTGAGTGACACACATGTGATTTAGTTTACAAAGTAGTGCTGAAAGACCCCGCCTCACCAAAAAGTTAGAAGCAGTTAATAGTTAATGTCATTTTGTATAGCACTGTTTTTAGAAACTCTGAAGGATACCACTGTTTTGAGAAACTCTGTGGGCTAGGGAGGGAACTAGCTGAAGAGACCCAGCTGCTGGGGTTATCTGCGGTCAGGCTGCCCCAGTTGAGCAAAAAATCAATTTGTGCTGACCACGCATATGAGAAGTTTGTGAGACTGTTCCAGCTGATATAGGGGCCCTAAGACAAATAGTGAGACTGTTCCAGCTGAGATAGGAGCCCTAAGACAAACAACAGGTGGCAGTCCCAAGATTGAGAGCCATCATGACCTTTCTGACCACCCAGTTCCTGATATCATAGTGTCCCTGCCAAACTCTGACTCAAGTTGTGGTCTCATTTAAATGTACCAATCAGCTCCCTGTAACTATGCTTCTCGCTTCTGTACCTGTGCTTTTGCTCTGAGACCTATAAAAGCCCAGCTTTCCAGTCAGGAAGTGCGCAAGTCTTCGAGAGACTTTGTCGCGCCCGGGTACCTGTGTATCAAAATAAAGCCTCTTGCTGTTTGCAGGCGAACATCTGGTCTCGTTGATCCTTGGGAGGGTCTCCCTGATGGAAGACACCCATCGGAGTCTTTCATTTGGAGGCCCCAGCGAGATCTGAGACCCCTGCCCAGGGACCACCAACCCAGCGTCGGGAGGTAAGACTGCCCGGCTTTTTTGTTCTGTGAGTCTTGTGTATCGTGGTGTTAAGCAGTCTGTTTTGTGTGTGTCTGCTTCCAGGGGTTTGAGTCCCCCTGTGGTCTGAGGCTTAGCCCAAGTCATCTTTATTTGGAAATCGAAAGGAGTTTGCGTGAATCGGACTTTCTTTCTGTGGCTCCTGGGAGACGTCCCAGGAGTGTTCTGTAGGGAGCTGTTTTCACGGTTCCCATCTGAGTAGGGAGAGCCGATTTTCGGCTCTCGTCTGTCTGGAAGCACGAGCGACTCGGACTTCTCCGGGCCTTGCCCTGTTCAAAGGTTACGTGTTTCATCTGGGAGACAGAGGAACCGGACCTCCGACACAGTCTCCATCTGAATTTTTGCTTTCAGTTTTGTGTCTTATCTCGTGCCGTGCAGCTTGTGTTGTGTTCTGTCTGTCTCGTCTTTATAGTAAGTGTGATAAGTGTTTTTTATGTATTTGAAAAAATGGGACAAACTGTCACTACTCCCAAAAGTTTAACTTTACAGCAAAAGAGCACGGGGGAGGGGAGAGGCCCAGGCAGGAAGCAGGTTCAGGACCTGCGGGGGAGGTAAGCTACAGTAGAGCTCACAAGGGAGCCAAGGGAGTAGGCAAGGCTCATGGGCTTGCTGGATGAAAGTCCTTAGACATGGCTAGGCGGGGATTGGCACCATAGCTGCTCCATGATAGGAGCTGCTCTGGCTGCTGAGAGTGAGGAAAAACTACTCCCCCTTGCCTTCATGCCAGCTTAGCAGGGAAGTAAGCAGCAAGAGCTCACCACTCCCTCTTGCTCCTCTCTTCCCTCCTCCCACCTAGGGGGCTTGCAACTTACAGATCAAACAGTAGAAAAAAAAAAAAACTGTACTTACTGTAATGTTTAGAATTGCAGCTGAGTCTGTCTGTTTAAATATATGGCCATTATCCAATTGTTTTCAACTGGTCTTAAATGGTTGATATGATAAAAAAATAATTGGGTATGTTTTAAGGTTAAATTCAAATTCTTGTTTTAAACATGTATATGTGTCTACGTGTTTGTAGGGTCTATAAATGCACATGTTTAAATAACAACAATGTAAATTGCCACATGGTGTGGCTCAGGAAAAAAAAAAACAAAGATTGCAAAATCTCTGAGTCAAAATGATTTTATTTCCTTTTAGGATAAGAAGAAAGTCTTATTCTAAGTTGATATTGGTTCTGAAGATTAGGTTGTTTTCACTGATAAATTTTGGTCTTAAAATCTAGTTTCAACTTTTAAAATTATGGTTCCAGGGAAAATTTGGCCAGCTGGTGGGCGTTAATTCTCATTTCCTTCTAGGTTAAAAGGATAACTTATTTTAATTGGTTAATTGGTATTGGTTTTAAAAATTAAATTGCTTACACTGGTAAATTCTGGTTTTAAAATCTGGTTTTGAAATGTTTAAGGCTGTAAAATGTTTAAAGTTTATCAGGCATTTGGGTATGACAATGATCTTGGGTATTTTATTAATTTTACTAAATAAAACCCTGCCGTATTGTTTGTGCTAACTGAAAAAATTGCAGTTTTTAAAATGTATCTTGTGGAGAGCTGTTTGTTTGTTAAGCTGATTTGTGATCATCTTATACGCTACAGAAAAGTTATTTAAAAAATGGCAGTTTCAAAACTCCTCTTTATAGTAATGTATAGAAAGCAAATCATTACATAGACTCTGGGCTTCTGCAGGATTATGTCAAAATGGAAAGGATTTTAATGAGAGTTTTTATGTTGTCTGAAAAGCAGAAAAGAAAGCAAGAAAGTAAGCATGTCTGGTTAAGCCAGAAAAAGAAACCTAGGAACCTGAAGGTATATAGAATGTTGCAGAAGGTTAGTGGATGTGTTATAAAAAGCCAGAGAGCTAGCTGATAGGTTTGGTATGGCTAAAGTAATTCTTCTAAAGCTTGTTTGATCACTGGGAACTTTTGCTTGTGGGGGATTATGGATGCTCCACAGTGTTTGCTGTATCATCAACAGCACCTAATGGCTATTTTTGGTATTGTCAGTCATAGCCTGTGATAACACATTGCTAGCTGCCATGATGGTTCAGGGATAGAGAGCACATAAAGCTGTAGTTTTGCTGCCATATTTGTTTAGGACTTCCAGCTGAGTTCAGTTACACGTGGCCAGCTGCCATACTGGTTCAGAGATAAAGAGGGCAAAACTATGAGTTTGCCACCATTTTGTTCAGGTATCTCAGTTATGTATAGTCATATCAGTGTTAAGTGCAAAAAGCTTTTTACTGTTTAATTTTAATGCAAGTGGTAGGAGTAGCAAGATTTGCTAGCCTTTCTATGAACTGTATCAGATTAAAGGTTTGCTTTCATTTTAGTTCAGAAAGAGCAGATTTAAAGTCATGCTAAATACTGCAGTTGAGCCTTACCTAGTCTCCTTGTTCAAGTTTTTTAAGGTTAAGCCTAGGATGGGTAACCATACAGTTTGCCTATTTGTCTTAAAATATATAGTTCTAAAACATGCATCTCAGAAATATGCTAGAACTATATTAAATAGCATTCTGTTTTATAGGACACAGTTTAAAACAGATGATAAAAACAAAGAGTAACTCAGATATGCTGGCCCTCAAGCTTATCAGAGATCTGATGAATATGGCATTTTAACATATGTAAGTTTATTGTGGCAGAAAGTCCCAAAATCCTGGCAGTAGCTCCCCAAGGTCTCCGAGAAGATTTGGACACAACGACAGATGACTGCAACTCTGGATTGTGGTATGCTAACCACTGGGCAATACTGCCCCAACTGGCCCCTGCTAGGGCCCAGCCTAAACTGTGGACAAAGCCGGGGACACCTGAAGAGCCATTGTCTCACATTGTGAGAGGCAAGGTGAGGTCAATCTCTCCTGTTCCTCTTTCCACAGCAGCAGTTTCTCATCCTCTATGCCTGATGGCTGGACTGCCTCTGCTCAAAAAGCCAGGAGAACATAGGAGCCAGGGACACTGCCTAGGTAATGGACTAACTAGTCATCTCTGTCATTTTGATTGGTAGTTAGCTCATAATTTATCCTTCTCAGGTCTCTGATCACATTGACAGCTAGGCTAAAAGCTAGGCTTAGTTAACAGTAACTTGGCAGTTAAAGAGTAGACAGTTAGGTTCACTATCAGCTCATTGGACAGTTCATTAGTTAGTTAAAACTACTGGGTACTATATATTTTGTATAAAAAAAAAAGCCAAACAAAACAGGTTTGCCCTGCTCACAGGCTTTACATCAGTTGCCAATGTCTTATATTAATAGTTAAAAAAATATAAGGTTTTATATAGGGTCTGAGGATATAGGAGTTCAGGTTATAAAAATCTAAAAATGTTGGTCTACATACTGATCAAAGTATCAATTTAATGGACGTCAGGTTAACACTTAAGTAAAAAAAAAAAAAAAAAAAAAAGTACAAGCAGTTTCTCACGCAGGCAATCTTACTTAGCCAAAATATAGGAGGGTTTACTCAAGGTTGCACAGAGCCTGCTGTCTGGTTACTATGGTTGCACGGAGTTTCTCAGGGTCAGAGCAGTCCACTGTAAGACCACCAAGGTCAGTCTGTGAGAGACTGGACTTTGAAAATAGCCAAGAAGCTGAGTTCCGCTGCTCAGATGCCGTTAACTCCAAAAAGGCTGCCACATGGACACACTTAAGTTGTTTATAAAAGATATAAAACAAACAGCTGACTGGTACCAATACTGTTGGATATAGTTTTTATCTGTTACTCTCAAAAGGTTGCTGTATTAGATTTGCTGAAATGTTACTTTTCTGATACCAAAAATTTATATGAGTTTATAAAAATCAAAAGGTCATAAGACCTAGATCTGGCATAGCTCAAATGGATCCCAGAAGAGTTTTTCCCTGGTGTTGGGATATCTCACTTTTTCCATTCAACAGACAAATCTTAACTTCTGTCTCTAGTCTGAATTTGTCTCAGCAGATTTTCACCTTTTTGACTCTGTTCCGGCATCAGCTGTGGACTGCAAGCTGAGATCTGGACTTCCTGGAAACTGACATGATTGCTCCCTGCCTCTTCGGGTGGATCAATGAACCAGATGCTTGGGACTCCCTTATTGCCCAGCCTTTGACTGGCATTTCAGCCTTCCTAGCCCCTGATGCCTACGGTCCAATGGTCAGCTCGAAGAAGCTCCAGAAGACGGAACTACGCCCAAATCCCCCCTAGCAGGCTGAAATGCTAAGTCAAAAGGGGCTCCCTGGCATTAGCTCTTATCTTGGGCATCTGCTTAGCTGAAATGGACACTAATATTGCAGCAACTGGGCTAAAAGCCTAGAGAGACCCTGTAATAGTTCTCCTTGGCTTAAAGGAAGACTCAGACAGAGACAGCAGTTCTTTGAGTCAGGACGAAGCTGGTACGAGAGTTGGTTCAATGAAGCCACCGGCTCTCTGTCATACAAGCGTTGGCGTTAACCCAGCAGTATAATCAGTTTAAACAGCAGGAGACAGAAATAAACTCTCCCTAGGCCCGAGAATGAAAGATTCCATTCTAAGTTAGAAGAAAAAGGGGGGAATGAAAGACCCCCTCCTCACCAAAAGTTAGAAGCAGCTAATAGTTAATGTCATTTTGTACAGCACTGTTTTGAGAAACTCTGAAGGATACCACTGTTTTGAGAAACTCTGTGGGCTAGGGAGGGAACTAGCTGAAGAGACCCAGCTGCTGGGGATATCTGCGGTCAGGCTGCCCAATTGAGCCAAAAATCAATTTGTGCTGACCACGCATATGAGAAGTTTGTGAGACTGTTCCAGCTGAGATAGGGGCCCTAAGACAAACAACAGGTGGCGGTCCCAAGATTGAGAGCCATCATGACCTTTCCGACCACCCAGTTCCTGTTATCATGGTGTCCCTGCCAAACTCTGACTCAAGTTGTGGTCTCATTTAAATGTACCAATCAGCTCCCTGTAACTATGCTTCTCACTTCTGTACCTGTGCTTTTGCTCTGAGACCCTATAAAAAGCCCAGCTTTCCACTCAGGGGGCGCGCAAGTCTTCTGAGAGACTTTGTCGCCCCAGGTACCCGTGTATCAAAATAAAGCCTCTTGCTGTTTGCAGCCGAACATCTGGTCTCGTTGATCCTTGGGAGGGGGTCTCCCTGATGGAAGACACCCATCGGGAGTCTTTCAGTGCTTTTTATTTCTGTTCTTCTGTTGGAAACTTGTTTCTGTACTGTACAGTGTGATATATCACTTCTCAGTTTTCCTGTAATATTAAATGAACAGGTGACACGTTTGTGAATTAGGTTACAAAAAGTTCTGCTTTGCGTTTCATTTCTTTCGATGGAAACTTGTTCCTGTGCTGTACAGTTAGATATATCACTTTTCAGTTTTCCTGTTATAATAATTGAACAGGCGACACGAATGTGAATTAGTTTATAAAGTTGTGCTTTGCGTTTCTGTTCTTTCGATGAAAATTTGTTTATTTGCCCTACATTTCGATATATCACTTTTCAGTTTTCCTGTATTCCTAATTGATCAAGTGGCCCACATGTGATTTAGTTTACAAAGTAGTGCTTTGCATTTATGTTCTTTCGTTGGAAATTTGTTAATATTAGGAACAAGTTAGGGTTACGTTTATGGGTAGGGTTATGGTTATGGTTAGGGTTAGGGTTTGGGGTTAGGTTAGGGTTAGGGTTAGGGTTAGGGTTAGGGTTAGGGTTAGGGTATTAGGGTTAGGGTTAGGGTTATATCACTTTTCAGTTTTCCTGTTATACAAATTGAACAGGCGACACAAATGTGAATTAGTTTACAAAGTTGTGCTTTGCATTTCTGTTCTTGCGATGAAAACTTGTTTCTTTGCTGTACATTTCGATATATCGCTCTTCAGTTTTCCTGTATTCCTAATTGAGTGAGCGACACACATGTGATTTAGATTACAAAATAGTGCTTTGCGTTTCTGTTCTTCTGTTGGAAACTTGTTTCTGTGCTGTACAGTGTGATGTATCACTTTTCATTTTCCCTGTTATAATAATTGAATGGACGACACGTATGTGAATTAGTTTACAAAGTTGTGCTTTGCATTTCTGTTCTTTCGATGGAAACTTCTTTCTGTGCTTTACAGTAAGAGGTAACACTTTTCAGTTTTCCTGTATTCCTAATTGAGCGTGCGACACACATGTGATTCCGTTTAAAGGTATTGCTTTGTTTTTCTGTACTTTAGTTTGAAACTTGTTCCTGTGCTGTACAGTGCGGTATATCACTTTTCAGGTTTCCTGTATTCCTAATTGAGTGAGTTGCACACATGTGATTTAGTTTACAAAGTAGTGCTTTGCGTTTATTTTCTTTTGTTGGAAACTTGTTCCTGTTAGGAACAAGTTAGGGTTAGGTTTAGGGTTAGGATTAGGGTTAGGGTTAGGGTAGGGTTAGTGTTAGGGTTAGGGTTAGGATTAGGGGTTAAGGTTAGGGTTAGTGATAGGGTTAGGGGCTTAGGGTTAGGGTTAGGGTTATATCACTTTTCAGTTTTCCTGTTATAATAATTGAACAGGCAACACGAATGTGAATTAGTTTATAAAGTTGTGCTTTGTGTTTCTGTTCTTTCTATGAAAACTTGTTTGTTTGCCTTACATTTCGATATATATCGCCTTTCTGATTTCCTGTATTCCTAATTGAGCGAGTGATACACATGTGATTCTGTTTAAAAGTAGTGCTTTGCTTTCCTGTTCTTTCATTCGAAAGTTGTTCCTGTGCGGTACAATGCGATATATCACTTTTCAGTTTTCCTCTATTCCTAATTTTTGAGCGACACACATGTGATTTAGTTTAAAAAGTAGTGCTTTGCGTTTCTGTTCTTCTGTTGGAAACTTGTTTCTGTGCTTTACAGTGTGATATATCACTTTTCAGTTTTCCTGTTATATTAATTGAACAGGCAACACGTATGTGAATTAGTTTAAAAGTTGTGCTTTGCGTTTCTCTTCTTTTGATTGAAACTTGTTTCTGGGCCATACAGTACGTTATATCACTTTTCAGTTTTCCTGTATTCCTAATTGAGAGAGTGGCACACATGTGATTTAGTTTACAAAGTAGTGCTTTGCATTTATGTTCTTTCGTTGGAAATTTGTTAATATTAGGAACAAGTTAGGGTTACGTTTATGGGTAGGGTTATGGTTATGGTTAGGGTTAGGGTTTGGGGTTAGGTTAGGGTTAGGGTTAGGGTTAGGGTTAGGGTTAGGGTTAGGGTTAGGGTATTAGGGTTAGGGTTAGGGTTATATCACTTTTCAGTTTTCCTGTTATACAAATTGAACAGGCGACACAAATGTGAATTAGTTTACAAAGTTGTGCTTTGCATTTCTGTTCTTTCTGATGAAAACTTGTTTCTTTGCTGTACATTTGATATATCGCTCTTCAGTTTTCCTGTATTCCTAATTGAGCAAGCGACACACATGTGATTTAGTTTACAAAATAGTGCTTTGTGTTTCTGTTCTTCTGTTGGAAACTTGTTTCTGTGCTGTACAGTGTGATGTATCACTTTTCATTTTCCCTGTTATAATAATTGAAGAACATGTATGTGAATTAGTTTACAAAGTTGTGCTTTGCATTTCTGTTCTTTCGATGGAAACTTCTTTCTGTGCTTTACAGTAAGAGATAACACTTTTCAGTTTTCCTGTATTCCTAATTGAGCGTCGACACACATGTGATTCCGTTTAAAAGTATTGCTTTGTTTTCTGTACTTTAGTTTGAAACTTGTTCCTGTGCTGTACAGTGCGGTATATCACTTTTCAGGTTTCCTGTATTCCTAATTGAGTGAGTTGCACACATGTGATTTAGTTTACAAAGTAGTGCTTTGCGTTTATTTTCTTTTGTTGGAAACTTGTTCCTGTTAGGAACAAGTTAGGGTTATTTAGGTTAGGTTAGGATTAGGGTTAGGGTTAGGGTAGGGTTAGTGTTAGGGTTAGGGTTAGGATTAGGGGTTGGGTTAGGGTTAGTGATAGGGTTAGGGGGCTTAGGGTTAGGGTTAGGGTTATATCACTTTTCAGTTTTCCTGTTATAATAATTGAACAGGCAACACGAATGTGAATTAGTTTATAAAGTTGTGCTTTGTGTTTCTGTTCTTTCTATGAAAACTTGTTTGTTTGCCTTACATTTCGATATATATCGCCTTTCTGATTTCCTGTATTCCTAATTGAGCGAGTGATACACATGTGATTCTGTTTAAAAGTAGTGCTTTGCTTTCCTGTTCTTTCATTCGAAAGTTGTTCCTGTGCGGTACAATGCGATATATCACTTTTCAGTTTTCCTCTATTCCTAATTTTTGAGCGACACACATGTGATTTAGTTTAAAAAGTAGTGCTTTGCGTTTCTGTTCTTCTGTTGGAAACTTGTTTCTGTGCTGTGCAGTGGGATATATCATTTTGCTGTTTTCCTGTTCTAATAATGGAACGGGCGACACGTATGTGAATTAATTTACAAAGTTGTGCTTTGTGTTTCTGTTCTTTCGATGGAAACTTGTTTGTGTGCTGTACACTGAGAGATAACACTTTTCCGTTTTCCTCTATTCCTAATTGAGCGAGGGAAACACATGTGATTCCGTTTAAAAGTAGTGCTTTGCTTTTCTGTTCTTCTGTTGGAAACTTGTTTCTGGGCTGTACAGTGTGATATATCTCTTTTCAGTTTTCCTGTATTCCTAACTGAGCGAGTGGCACACATGTAATTTAGTTTACAAAGTAGTGCTTTGCGTTTCTGTTCTTACTTTGGAAACTTGTTCCTGTTAGGAACAAGTGAGGTTAGGGTTAGGGTTAGGGTTAGGGTTAGGGTTAGGGTTAGGGTTAGGGTAGGGTTATGGTAAGGGTTAGGGTTAGCGTTAGGGTTAGGTGTTAGGGTTAGGGTTTGGGTTAGGGTTAGGGTTAGAGTTAGGGGCTTAGAGTTAGGGTTAGGGTTATATCACATTTCAGTTTTCCTGTTATAATAATTGAACAGGCAACATGAATGAGAATTAGTTTACAAAGTTGTGCTTTGCGTTTCTGTTCTTTTCGATGAAAACTTATTTCTTTGCCGTACATTTGAAAATATCTTTTCAGTTTTCCTGTATACCTAATTGAGCGATCAACACACCTGTGATTTAGATTACAAAGTAGTGCTTTTTGCGTTTCTGTTCTTCTTTTGGAAACTTGTTTCTGTGCTTTACAGTGTGATATATCACTTTTCAGTTTTCCTATTATTTTAATTGAACAGGCAACACGTATGTGAATTTGTTTAAAAGTTGTGCTTTGCGTTTCTCTTCTTTTGATTGAAACTTGTTTCTGGGCCATACAGTAACGTTATATCACTTTTCAGTTTTCCTGTATTCCTAATTGAGAGAGTGGCACACATGTGATTTTGTTTTACAAAGTACTGCTTTGTATTTATGTTCTTTCGTTTGAAACTTGTTCCTCTTAGGAACAAGTTAGTTAGGGTTAGGGTTAGGGTTATGGTTAGGGTTAGGGGTAGGGGTACAGGTAGGTTTAGGGGCTTAGGGTTAGGATTAGGGTTATATCACTTCTCAGTTTTCCTGCTATAATAATTGAACAGGCGACACGAATATGATTTACTTTACAAAGTAGTGCTTTGCTTTTCTATTCTTTCGATGAAAACTTGTTTCTTTGCCTTACATTTCGATTTATCGCTTTTCAGTTTTCCTGTATTCCTAGTTGAGCAAGTGACACACATGTGATTTAGTTTAAAAGTAGTGCTTTGTGTTTCTGTTCTTCTGTTGGAAACTTGTTTCTGTGCTGTACAGTTCCATATATCACTTTTCAGTTTTCCTGTCATAATAACAGAACATGTATGTGAATTACATAACAAAGTTGTGCTTTGTGTTTCTGTTCTTTCGATGGAAACTTCTATCTGTGCCGTACAGTGCTAGATAACACTTTTCAGTTTTCCTGTATTCCTAATTGAGTGAGCGACACACATGTGTTTCCATTTAAAAGTAGTGCTTTGCTTTTCTGTTCTTTCATTCGAAACTTTTTCGTGTCCTGTACATTGCGATATATCACTTTTCAGTTTTCCTGTATTCCTAATTGAGCGAGTGGCACACATTTGATTTAATTTAAAAAGTAGTGTTTGCGTTTATTTTCTTTTCGTAGGAAACTTGTTCTTGTTAGGGTTAGATTTAGGTTTAGGGTTAGGGTTAGGGTTAGGGTTAAGGTTAGGGTTAGGGTAGGGTTAGGTTAGGGTTAGGGTTAGGGTTAATGTTAGGGGTTAGGGGTTTAGGGTTAGGGTTAGGGCTTAGGGTTAGGGTTAGGGTTATATCACTTTACAGTTTTCCTCTTATACTAATTGAACAGGCGACACGAATGTGAAGTAGTTTACAAAGTTGTGCTTTGCGTTTCTGTTCTTTCAATGAAAAGTTGTTTCTTTGCTGTACATTTCGATATATCGCTTTTCAGTATTCATTTACTTCTAATTGAGTGATCGACACACATGTGATTTAGTTTACAAAGTTGTGCTTTGCGTTTCTGTTCTTCTGTTGGAAACTGGTTTCTGTGCTGTACAGTGTGATATATCACTTTTCAGTTTTCCTGTTATAATAATTGAACGGGCGAAAAGGTATATGAATTAGTTTACAAAGTTGTGCTTTGCATTTCTCTTCTCTCGATGGAAACTTGTTTCTGTGCCATACAGAGTGAGATAACACTTTTAAGTTTTCCTGTATTCCTAATGGAGCGAGCGACACAGATGTGATTCCGTTTAAAAGTAGTGCTTTTCTTTCCTTTCTTTTGTCGAAACTTGTTCCTGTGCTGTACAGTGCGTTATATCACTTTTAAGTTTTCCTGTATTCCTAATTAAGCGAGTGGCACACATGGGATTTAGTTTACAGAGTAGTGCTTTGCGTTTCTGTTCTTTCCTTGGAAACTTGTTCGTGTTAGGAACAAGTTATTGTTAGGGTTAGGGTTAGGGTCTTAGGGTTAGGGTTAGGGGCTTAGAGTTAGGGTTAGGGTTAGGGATAGAGTTAGGGTTAGGGTAGGCTTAGGGTTAGGGTTAGGGTTAGGGGTTAGGGTTAGTGTTAGGGTTAGGTTTAGGGGGTAGGGTTAGGGGCTTAGGGTTAGGATCATGGTTATACCACTTTTCAGTTTTCCTGTTATAATAATTGAACAGGCGACACGAATATGAATTAGTTTACAAAGTTGTGCTTTTCATTTCTGTTCTTTTGATGGAAGCAGGTTCCTGTGCTTTAAAGTTCGTTATATCACTTTTCAGTTTTCCTATTATAATAATTGAATGGGCTACACATATGTGAATTAGTTTACAAAGTTGTGCTTTGCATTTCTGTTCTTTCGAGGAAAACTTGTTTCTTTGTCGTACATTTCGATTTATTGCTTTTCAGTTTCCCTGTATTCATAATTGAGTGAGCGACACAAATGTGATTTAGTTTACAAAGTAGTGCTTTGTGTTTATGTTCTTCTTTTGGAAACTTGTTTCTGTGCTGTACAGTGTGATATATCACTTTTCAGTTTTCCTGTTATAATAATTGAAAGGGCGATACGTATATGAATATGTTTACCAAGTTGTGCTTTGCGTTTCTGTTCTTTCGATGGAAACTTGTTTCTGTGCCATAAAGTGCGAGATAACACTTTTCAGTTTTCCTGTATTCCTAATTGAGCGAGAAACACACATGTGATTCTGTTTAAAAGTAGTGCTTTGCTTTTCTGTTCTTTCGTTCAAAACTTGTTCCTGTGCTGTACAGTGCGGTATATCTCTTTTCAGTTTTCCTGTATTCCTAATTGAGCGAGTGGCACACATGTGATTTAGTTTACAAAGTAGTGCTTTGCGTTTACGTTCTTTCGTTGGAAACTTGTTCCTGTTAGTAACAAGTTAGGGTTAGGGTTAGGGTTATGGTTAGGGTTAGGTTTAGGGTTAGGGTTTGGGTTAGGTTTAGGGTTAGGGTTAGGGGCTTAGGGTTAGGATTAGGGTTATATCACTTTTCAGTTTTCCTGTTATAATAATTGAACAGGCGACACGAATGTGAATTAGTTTACAATGTTGTGCTTTGTATTTCTGTTCTTTCAATGAAAACTTGTTTCTTTGCCATATATTTCGATATATCTCTTTTCAGTTTCCCTGTATTCCTAATTGAGTGAGCGACACACATGTGAATTAGTTTACAAAGTAGTGCTGCGTTTCTGTTCTTCTGTTGGAAACTTGTTTCTGTGCTGTGCAGTGTGATATATCATTTTCAGTTTTCCTGTTATAATAATTGAACGGGCAACATGTATGTGAATTAGTTTAAAAAGTTGTGCTTTGTGTTTCTCTTCTTTGATGGAAACTTGTTTCTGTGCCGTACAGTGGAGATAACACTTTTCAGTTTTCCTGTATACCTAATTGAGCAGTGACACACATGTGATTCCATTTAAAAAGTAGTGCTTTCTTTTCTGTTCTTTTGTTTGAAACTTGTTCTTGTGCTG
>JAEOAE010002265.1:0-26611 GCA_036365155.1 Meriones psammophilus
GAATACAATGGTTTGGCTATGCCCTGTCCTCCTGACAGTGCGTGGCTTCTAGCACTGCTGACCCAAGCTTGATGTCTAGTGGAGTTCATTTGTGCTCTACAGTCCTTCTTTATTCTCTTTGAACACTTCCCAAGGTCTTTTTCACCCATCGGTTTATGTGTCAAAGGCCAGTCCTCTGTGAACTCCCCAGGATGCAGAAGCCCATGATTCCATGAGTCTCATCTTAGTCTTTGTACCATCCAACACATTAATTTTAATGTTGGGACAGCCACACATTAAGTTGCCACCTTTTAATTGTCTGTCCACCCTTGTGGTGAAAAAGCACTGGCCATGTTCCTATCTTTAAAGATGGACTCAACATGGTTTCAGCAACTCATTTTCACTATCTTGCTCTTTTTAATTGGAAATTCTGATATTAGGGATATTAACTCAAATGACAGAAATAGGCTCTTTCACCCTCACATCTCATTCACCAATGGTTGTCTTGTGCTGTTTTTACACATATTTTAAACAGGGTCCCTTGACCACCCATCACCTGATGTGAGAATAACAAGGAAAGTATCCATTCAGGGATCACTTGCAGAATACCAGCAGAGACTTCTCCATAGAATGATGCTTTACATGGTGAAGCAGGGAGAGAGTGGCTCAATATTTTTCCCCATCACTGGACACGTTGGATTCCAGTGTGAGCCTATTGTACTTATAAGAGAGGAGGCCAAGTTAATACTCAATGCAAGAAAGTGTGCTTAGGGAATTAGAGTGTGCAACTCTCCTACACTTATCGGACCACATATGGTGTCAAATCTCCTTTCTTAAAATGGATGTGTGTGTGTGTGTGTGTGTGTGTGTGTGTGTGTGTGTGTGTGTCTGATCTCATTTGAGTACAGATTTCTAGAGATTCCAGATCTGAAGGTGTAAAGATCTTGAGGGAGAGTTACAGACACTTTTGACATGGGTTCTTTGAGCATGACTTCCATGCTCAGGGAGATTATCATTATCTCTAAAGGATTTAGTCAACAACCCGGCACCAAACATACCCTGTCCAAACATCCAGGGCCAAAGGCTCGAAGACTAGATGGTGACACAGTATGGAATCACCTGCTTTTAGAAAGCAGGGTTTGCAGTGGTCTTTGGATACTGTGGACAGATTTTCGATGCCTTGCACCTTGTCTGTACTGGGCTCTTTCCAAGTTGAGATCTAATACTGGAGAAATTTGATTAATGATGCAGAACAGCGAACTGCAGAGCTTTTGGCAGATCCTATGAGAGACACAATGTTCCATCATGAAAAAGCAGGGGTTTCATTATTGCTCCTGGTAAAGGACAAGCCTTCGCAGATCCAGAGATTGTTTATTGGTTGCAGATACTGCAGTCCACAGACAGTATTCTGGTTACTCCAGGCTGGACCCTTAGGCAGAATACAGCTATGGCAGCCCTGAGAGTCTCTAAGATTTTTGCCTACCATCTCTTCCTCAGCTACACGCTCAAAATATAATTCATCCAATCATTGAGAAGGACATCAGAGCTTTATTTGCAATTTAAAATTTTAGACTCCACTCAACAGACTGAAAATCTAGTTTGAGCCCAGGCTGTATGTTATTCACATAAAGGGGAAAATGAAGGTCTGTAGGTTTCAGACCTAGCCTGGTGATGTTCCTTCAGCTTTGTTTGGGATGAGTTCTCATAATTAACAGGTTTCACATGGATTCTGTTTTTCTACAGTCGGGTCATTTCCATTATCCCACCCGAGGTACATTACACAGGAATTGCATTAACAGCGTCCATCCAGGACAGGACACGGTCCTGAGGTCCTCTGTATTCTCAAGCCAATGGGCTTTTACATTCCCATGCTCTGTACCCACCTGATTCATTATGTGAGAGCCAGCAAAATAATGAGACCTGGAACTCATGGGGTGAAGCAAAACCAACTCTGAAACACAGCGTGTGAGAATGTCAGCTGACTGCTCCCTTGGAAGCAAAGAACACCAGAAAGCATTTCACCTGTGCTTCAGTAGCCATTCCCATTGATGCTTAACCCATCAAGAGTAGGAAAGCATGATTTGCTTTCCTTCAATATTGACTCAGGGGGACTCTACCTCCACTGATAATTGAATTATTAACAAAGCAACAGGAGTCAGGAATGTTGCATGTGATGACAGCAGCCTTTCAGCAGGGTATAAAAGCACACCAGGGCAGGGAGACTACCAAACCATCCAACTCACCTTCTTGGTAACCCAGACCAACCCTCCAACCTCAGACACCATGCAGTGCTGTTGTGGCCCATGCTGCTGCCAGCCATGCTGCTGCCAGCCATGCTGCTGCCAGACCACCTGCTGCAGGACCACCTGCTGCCGCCCCTGCTGCTGCCAGCCCTGCTGCTGTGGGTCCAACTGCTGCCAGTCTGGCTGCTGCTGGAACACATGCTGTAAGAACAGCTCCCTTGACACACCTGTTCCCAGCCAGCCTGTATCCTACTTCATGAGCATTCTCATCTGAGCATTCTCATCTGCTCATGTCTCCTAAAGCATCAAATAGACCTCATGTAAGTCAATGGTCTCCCATACATAGGCAATTCTCTAAGAGTCTCCTCCAGCTGATACTGCTTTGTTCTAACAAATATCCTGGCCTAAATCTTCGTTCCCATCTCTGAAAACAATACAGTTCAGAATGTTTCTCTGCACTGGGTAATTTCTTCTGGGGACAGTGAAACCTAATTCCTTTTGCAATTTTTTTGAGAAGTCAGACTTTTACCCTCATTGAATAAATGTGACCTTGGTACAATCACACAGCTACAACTGTCATGACTCTTTATTAATCCTTTTTGTGCAGTTGTTCTAAATACGGAACATTGTTACAACTTCTCTCTACTAGAAGTAGAACTGTAGCAGCCTTTCCCACAGTGCCACTTCTGTTGCTTTGAATGAACAATGCACTGGAAGGGAAGCCTTGATCTCCAAAGGTGCAATTGACTGAGAAGGATTAGGAGTGGTCTGGAGAGGCACTGATGTTTCTGGATCATGCTTTTACTTTCAGAAGCCAGTCACATTCTCATTGTGTACCCTGCCTAGCTGAGGTGGCCTCAGATATGCAGCCTCAACTCTTGCTCCACAGCCATGCTCTAGGGTTTGCATCCATTGCCACCATCATGAAGGACATGCCATCTCATTTTCTGTGGATGTAAGTCGCAAACAAACAAATAAATGAACAAACAAAAACACCTTCTTCTTTTAGGGGCTTTGATGATGTGGTCTCCTCTCAGGGATAGAAATGGGTTGAGTCCTATATATTTCTTCTGTGTCTCCCTCTGTGTAGGAGTCTGTGATTTGAGGATCATGCACACCATCACTCCTCAATGCCATCCTCATAACCTAGAGGAAAGTTTTGTTAGGAGAATTGAAATTATTAAAATATGAAACTCAAGCAGAATTAGGATGAAAGGAGCATTCCCATTTCATCTCTTTCTACTGAATGTCATTGTGTCCCCTTGCACTCTCCTTCATTTCTAGGAGGCTTGGGGCACTGCTGCTCCCTGGATTGGCCTTCAGGGTGTTTTCCTGCCCAGTGAAGTACTTGAATGCTCTCAAGTCCTTTTTTATCCTCATCAAAACCTTTCAAGGTCCTTTTGCCCAAGTTACTTTTAATGTCAGCACTCAGTCCTGTGTGCACTAACAAGGATGGAAAAAAATTCACAAGGCCAGGTTGAAGGAGTTTCCAGTCCTCCAGGTCCAGAAAGCCTTTCTGAGCTGTGTGTTAGATGGAAGACTCCCTCTCACAAACATGAGCTCTGACTCTCTGTCTGACCTCATCTGGAGAGTGTCTGTAGCCATTGATCCCTGTGACAGTGACTGGAATAAGACCTTTGTCACAACTGCCCTCCAGCTCTCTCCAATCCCTGTGCCTATAGGATAGTTAGGAATGTAGGTACTGTGTTGCTCCCCCAACCCCCAATGATCACCTAATTCTTTGTGTGAGTAGAGCAAGAAAAATCTCCACTCAGGAGGCTCATGCATAATGCCAGAAGAGAGTACTCACATAGAAACCTGTGGAGAGCCGAGAGAATGCAATCGCCATTACAAGATGGCGCCAACATCCGGCCTCGGCCCTAGTAAACAAGTAATAGAGCACATGTGCAAGTTGCGAAAATGCGCCAAGTCACTGCCCAGCCCGGGGCATCATATGGGGCAATGAGCAAGCAGCCAACCAGCAGAGTACACGCCGCCATAGGGTGTATTTAAGCAGCACCATTCTGGGGCTTGGGGTCTTCCTCCTCTCATCGCTTGACTGCAATAAAGCTTGCTGCAGAAGGATCCTGTTGTCCGTGTGCGTTCTTGCTGGCGAGACGACGACGCGGGTTGCAACAACTGGTGCCGAAACCCGGGACGCTGGGCAGCCTTTCATCGCCGGCCCTGAGGAGACCCCCCCCCCCCCCGCTCGCGGGGAGGATTCAGAACTGCAGCGCTAAGGTAGGTTCTGAGAGATATGTTTGGTCTTGATTTGTCTCATCTTTCACCCCAGTTGGCAGGAGCACTTCTAGCTTTACCGTTTGTGATCGTGGCTCTCATTCTCTTCCTTTTGGTTTCATTTTGTTTTCACAAATATTCATGCTAAAACACCCTATTTCGGTGGGACACAGTTAGACGGGTGTACATAAGCCGCAGTGTCCCCTTTTTGGTGTGCCGTTGGGTACTGTTAGCCGGACGTAGATAAGCCGCGGTGCCCCTCCCTGTGTCAGTTTCTCTCGTAGATAAGGGAGCAACATGGGAGCTTCACATTCGGTGATCACGGCACTTCAGTCACTTTTAAAACAGCATGAACTAAAGCTTTCAAAAAGAACGTTGAAAGGATTTATTACGGAAATTGATCGCATCGCTCCCTGGTTTGTATGTTCAGGGTCACTGACGCTTGCTTCCTGGGATAAGCTAGAAGGTGATTTACAGAGGGAAGAAGAAAATGGAAAGCTAAAAGTTGGAACTAGGTCATTGTGGATTTTAGTAAAATCTTGCTTAGAAGATGAGAAATGCCGCTCATCTGTGGCAGCTGGCCAAGGGGTGTTAGAGGAACTACAAGACAGCATGTCAGAAACAGAACGGGATAAAAGGTTAGGGGCCCTTAAAGAAAAAGGAAAAGACGTCTCTAAAAAAAAAAAAAAAAAAAAAAAAAAAAGGCCCTTCTGTGGACGGTAAGTCCACAGACAGGATAGACAAGGGAAAGGACACCCTGGGAGAGAAAGGTGAGAAGGGAAAGAAAAACCCAAAAAAGAAGCCTCTTTATCCGATGAAAGAATTGGAGGCTTTGGGGCTTGATAGTTCTGAATCTGAGGAGCTGAGTCCCTCTGAGGAAGAGGACTTAGAGGAGGAAGCGGCTCGCTATGAGGAAGAGAGGTACCACCCTGATGAGCAGCCGTTACCACCAAATCGAGAGCAAAAGAGGGGAGGAGCTGGAATTCGCGGGGCTTTCCCATTGACCCCTAGTGCTCCTCCACCTTATGTTGAGAGGCACTGTTTAGATTCCTTCTTTTCGAAAAGGGGTAAAAAGAAGCGTTTACAGGCCTTCCCTGTATTTGAGGCGGCGGAAGGGGGCCGTGTTCATGCACCGGTAGAATATCCCCTTGTTAAAGAACTTGCTGAATCAGTTAACAAATACGGGGTGGATGCTAACTTTACAATCATGCAGCTTGAAAGACTTGCTAGCGTGGCCATGACTCCAAATGATTGGCAAAATGCCATAAAAGCTGCTCTCCCTAGTATGGGACAGTACTTAGAATGGAAAGCCTTGTGGCATGATGCTTCCCAAACTCAGGCAAGGGCCAATGCCCATGAAGAAGACAATCAGCGGCAATGGACCTTTGATTTGCTAACGGGGCAAGGCCAGTTTGTTCATAATCAGACAAATTATGATTGGGGGGCATATGGTCAGATCTCTGCTGCCGCTATTAAAGCATGGAAAGCCCTTTCAAAGAAGGGCGAGGCCAGAGGACACCTGACAAAGATTATACAAGGCCCTCAGGACCCATTCTCAGATTTTGTGGCCAAAATGACAGAAGCAGCAGGTAAAATATTTGGAGATCCAGAGCGAGTTAGGCCAATGATAGAACAGCTGGTATATGAAAATGCTTCCCCACAATGTAAAATAGTCATTACTCCTAGAAGGAACAAAGGGCTTACAGATTGGATAAAGATCTGCCGAGGACTCGGAGGTCCACTTACCAATGCTGGCCTTGCAGCGGCTATATTACAGAGCAAGAGCCGCTCAAGTCCCGGAGGCAATAAAACCTGCTATAGTTGTGGCAAACCAGGCCATTTGAAGCGAGATTGCCATGCTACTGCACAAAAGAAAGTTCCAGGATTGTGCCCCAAATGTACGAAGGGTAATCATTGGGCCAATGAATGTCGCTCAGTTAGAGATATTCAGGGAAAACTTATTCAGCATGAAACCCCCCCTAATGAGAGGAATGAGAATATTCCAAAAAACGGGTCTCAGGGCCCCAAAAGATATGGGACACAAGCGGGCAACAGGAGGGTCTATTCAGCTGTAGAGCAACAAGAGGATCAGCAGGATTGGACCTCCATTCCACCTCCCAGTTCTTATTGATGCCCCAATTGGGTGTTCAGCCTGTTCCAGTTGAGTTTGAGGGCCCTCTGCCCGAGGGAAGTGTTGGCCTGATACTCGGACACTCCTCTCTTACCCTAAAGGGGCTTATTATCCATCCTAAAATAATAGATCAAGATTATACTAAAAGGCTTCAAGTTCTTTGTTCTTGTCCGCAAGGAGTATTTTCCATTTCCCCTGGAGATAGGATTGCCCAGTTAGTTCTCCTTCCAAACTTGCAGGATGTTTTCCCATCCACAGGAATGACAAGGGGCAACAAAGGGTTCGGTTCTTCAGGAACTGACTTTGCTCACTTGGTGGTTGATTTAAAAACTAGCCCCACCATGTGTCAGCTGTATGTTCAAATGGCCCTTGAACCGGTTAGAAAACAATTTTCTTCTTTACTGTTGATCCATTATATGGATGACATTCTTTTGTGCCATGAAGAGTTAGCTGTCTTGCAGACTGCATATCCTCTACTGCAAAAAACCTTAAGGCAATGGGGCTTACATATTGCTACTGAAAAGGTCCAAATTTCAGAAGTAGGTTCCTTTCTAGGGACTGTTATTTATCCGGAAAGAATAGTTCCTCAGAAAATAGAGATTCGCAGGGACCATTTGCATACCTTAAATGATTTTCAAAAATTATTGGGTGATATAAATTGGTTGAGGCCATTTCTAAAAATTCCTTCTGCTGAATTAAAACCCCTGTTCGATGTATTGGAGGGGGATGCTCATATTTTTTCACCTAGAACTTTAACACCGGCGGCAAGCTGCGCTTTGAAATTAGTAGAAGAAGCCTTACAAGATGCCCAGCTGAAACACATAGATGAAACCAAAGCCTTTGAGCTATGTGTCTTTAAAACCAAAGGTTTACCAACTGCTGTGCTATGGCAAGACGGACCCTTGCTGTGGGTTCATCCCAATGCCTCCCCTGCAAAAATCATTGAATGGTATCCAGATGCAGTTGCTCAACTTGCCCTTCGTGGTTTAAAAGCAGCCACCACTCACTTTGGAAGAGAACCTAAGGCTTTGATGGTGCCTTATACTGCCCACCAAGTCCAAATTTTATCTGCTACTTCAGACGTTTGGGCAGTGCTAGTCATCTCCTTTGGTGGTTTGATAGATAATCATTATCCTAAACATCCCATCTTACAATTTGCTTTAACACAAGCAGTTGTGTTCCCACGCATCACCTCCACGGAACCTCTTCAGGATGGGTTAGTAGTGTATACTGATGGATCAAAGACAGGTGTGGGAGCCTATGTGGTTAATAACAAGGTTGTTTCTAAACAATATCATGAAACCTCGCCCCAAATTGTGGAATGTCTAGTGGTATTAGAAGTTTTGAAAAAATTTTTGGGTCCTTTAAACATTGTTTCGGATTCCTGTTATGTGGTTAATGCAACAAAGATTTTGGAGGCTGCTGGGTTAATTAAGGCATCTAGTAAACTTGCAAAAATTTTTCAAAAGATTCATTTTGCCTTGATTAATAGAAGATCCCCTGTTTTTATTACGCATATTAGAGCCCACTCGGGCCTGCCGGGGCCTATGTCCCATGGGAATGATTTGGCAGATCGAGCCACAAAATTAATTGGGTTCACCCTCTTATCAAAACTGGAAATGGCTAAGTAGTTTCATAAAAGGTTTCATGTCACAGCTGAGACACTGCGTCGCCGATTTGACATAACTAGAAAAAAAGCTAAAAATATAGTAACCCAATGTCAAAATTGTTGTCAATTCTTACCTGTGCCTCATGTTGGAATTAATCCTAGGGGAATCCGTCCATTACAAATTTGACAAATGGATGTTACTCACATCCCATCATTTGGTAAATTACAATATTTGCATGTTTCTATTGATACCTGTTCTGGAATTATTTTTGCTTCCCCATTAACTGGGGAGAAAGCAGCTTATGTCATTCAGCATTGCCTCGAGGCATGGAGTGCCTGGGAAAAGCCTAAAATCCTTAAAACTGATAATGGACCAGCTTATACTTCCCAAAAATTTGGACAATTCTGTCGCCAGATGGGGGTGACCCATCTGACAGGTCTCCCATATAACCCTCAGGGACAAGGCATCATAAAATGAGCTCATCGCACTCTCAAATCTTATTTATTAAAACAAAAAGGGGGAGTTGAGGAGGCTTTGCCCTTAGTCCCACGAGTGACTATCTCCATAGCACTTTTCACTCTTAATTTTCTAAGTTTGGACAGTCAGGGCCGCACAGCGGCTGACCGTCATTACTCAGAGCCTGATAGGCCAAAAGAAATGGTTAAATGGAAAGGTGTTTTGTCCGGACAATGGAGAGGCCCGGATCCTATTTTAATAAGATCCAGGGGAGCTGTTTGTATTTTTCCACAGGACGAAGACAATCCATTCTGGCTGCCTGAGCGATTGACGTGTCGCCTTATAATATCTGAGAATGACACTTCAACAAATGCATCTACAGAAGACCTTGACCCATGCCTGGATCCTCCTAATTTGGGTTCCTAGTATTCTGGGGGAACAACGTTGGGCCATTTTGTCTGCCTTCCCAAAACCTATGCTGGTTAGGCACAATTCATTAGTCTTTCCCAAAATTTTTACATCCAACAAGACCTTGGGTTTACCTTATTTGCCTTATGATGGGACTCAAGCGCCATTGGGGGAAAGTCATATTTTCCCTGAGGTTGGCTCGCTTTGTTTTCAATTTGATGATGACGAGGGGAATTGCATTCAACTTGGTAATAGAGCCCTGGGATCATTTGACCATAACCAACAGGGCGATGTAAATATCACTTTCAAGGAACGAGGATCCAGTACAAATATTACTGATGTTTATTGGACCTTTTGGCAAAAGGTCACTTGAATAAATGGTACCTTTTTAACACCAAATCTTACGGATAGAGATAGGCCTTCACAACCTAGGGTGGCCCCCTCTTGTTTGTGGGAGGATGGAAACATTATTCCACCTTGGTCTGAATGTCAGTCACGCATCACTCGCTGGGCTGATAAGAGCAAAACCTTTTCCTTCTCCCCTAATATGATGGTGGACCCAACGAATGGATGGGTCATGAAACAAGGGCTTTTTATACAAGATCAAAGAATGAACCCCTTTCATAAGTGGCTACTTTGTGGGATAAACGGAAGCTGCACGGATCTTAACCCCCTGGGAATTATTCGTGGAGGTGCAGTGGGTGTGGCAACGTTTACAGTCACTGCAGTGTATACTAAAATAGGAGCAGCCGGTGAAAAAAAGACAATGGTTAATGAAACCGACCAAGTCATAGCTTGGAATAATACTCTTGTTAATTCAACAAATTTCCCATCTAGCCCTATTTGTGTTTATCCCCCTTTTCTGCTCATACTTTCCAATGCCTCCTTTACTAATTGCAGCAATGAAACTTGCTGGATGTCCCAATGCTGGGATGCAAGGCACTTTTCTGGTGCTTTGGTTGCTAGAGTGCCACAGTGGATTCCGGTCCCTGTGGAAACCCCATCTACATTATCTTTATTTAGGCAAAAGAGAGATTTTGGTATAACTGCAGCTGTTGTAACAGCTATATTTATTAGTGCAGGTGCCGCAACTGCGGCTGGATTGGCCATGGCAAATTCTGTACAAACAAGTACTACTATAAATCAGTTATCAGCTGCTGTAGCGGAAGCGATGAGTTTACATTCATCTGCGAGTGCCCAATTAAAGGGTGGCCTTATGATTCTTAATCAATGCCTGGATCTAGTGGAAGAAAGATTAGGTATCCTGTTCCAGCTGGCGCAGTTAGGATGTGAAAGAAAGATGGGAGCACTGTGTATTACCAGCGTACAATATGAAAATTTCACTCGAGCAGCTAATCCGTCCAGAAAATTGTCCTTTTATCTTGCAGGAAACTGGTCAGAAGGGTTTGAGGAAACGCTTGAAGCATTGAGAGCAGCAGTAGTGATGATAAATAGCACCCTAGTAGACCTGTCATTGATGAATGGACTGTCATCTTGGATTTCCTCAGCATTTTCTTTCTTTAAGGAATGGGTGGGGATAGGGTTGTTTGGTGCCGCCCTATGTTGTGGCTTAGTGTTTCTGCTCTGGTTGGTCTGTAAGCTCAGAGCTCAACAACGACGTGACAAGGTCGTGATCACGCAAGCACTTGTGGCCTTGGAGCAAGAATCATCTCCCGAAATTTGGTTATCCATGTTAAAAATTAAAACAGACTGTGACACTCAGTCGATGCACCTCAGGGGTTTTACCCATTGCACTGAGTCGATGAGTGACCCAAGTCACAATGTTGGCTTTGCCTAAGCGGCTGCGGTACTGCGTACCAAGATAGGAGGATGACAGCCCTTGCACTCCCTGGAATTTTATTCCATTGCACGGGAATGGGTGTCACCTCCATTTTTAATCTTCTCCCTTAGCCCCTGCACCCAGAGGACTTGTCTCCATTGCACGTGGTGGGGTAAGGGAGTTATCTAAAGCTCTTGATTGCTTACTCCCCAAAGAAGGAGTTCGCTTGATCGAGCTTAGGGCTTTCTTGTGCCGCGCTTACAAGGCTTTGAGGCAGTTTTCATTTATTAAAACAAAAAGGGGGAGATGTGGAGAGCCGAGAGAATGCAATCGCCATTACAAGATGGCGCCGACATCCGGCCTCGGCCCTAGTAAACAAGTAATAGAGCACATGTGCAAGTTGCGAAAACGTGCCAAGTCACTGCCCAGCCTGGGGTGTCACTGCCCAGCCTGGGGCGTCATATGGGGCAATGAGCAAGCAGCCAACCAGCAGAGTACACGCCGCCATAGGGTGTATTTAAGCAGCACCATTCTGGGGCTTGGGGTCTTCCTCCTCTCATCGCTTGACTGCAATAAAGCTTGCTGCAGAAGGATCCTGTTGTCCGTGTGCGTTCTTGCTGGCGAGACGACTACGCGGGTTGCAACAGAAACCAACACAGTCATGTCCACAGAACTTTGGTTTATATGGTAGATCATGCGAAGAGTGCATCAGTATTTTCACTCATTTTGGACACCTTAGATTCTGGAATCAGAGTGTTGGAATTCTGAAAAAGAGTCCAAACACACCACATAGTAGGATGTCCTTTTTTCCATCTTAAAAAGTGTGTGTGTGTGTCTGTGTGTGTGTTTAATGTGTCTCCAAGAGAGTGTAGATTTCCAGTGGGTCTAGATGTAAGGGTCTGTAGAGGTTGAGAGAGGGTTACAGGAACTTTTGTTAACCAGACATTGGTTCTGTGAAGATGATTGCATGGTTGGGGAAATGATCATAAATTTATAGTGTTCAGCCCTCAGTCCCACACCCAAACATAGACCATCCAAGACTCCCATCACAAACACCTCAAAGCTGGTTGTCAGCACACTGTTGAATTCCACTGTGTTTGGAATACAAGATTTGAGGGGTTCCTTTGGATACCAGGCCAGATTTTCCATGCCTTGAGCTTGGCTGTAATTATGTTTTTAAAAATTTAGCTCTGATGCTGGAGAGATCTTGTTTAAGGAAGAGACTACCAGACTTCAGAGCTAAGGACACAGATCCTTCTAGAGATCTAGAATGTCATCTAGTGGAAAAGTGAGGGTCTGGTTAATGCCCTTTAGAAAGGACAAGCACTGTGAGATCCATTGTTTGTTCCCTGATGGTGGACTCTGCAGTGCACAGGGAATGTCCTGGTTTCTCTAGGCTGGGCTCTACAGGAAATCAGAGGTAGGGTAGCCCTGAGATTCTCTAACAGATTTACCTCTCCTCAGCAATTACATTTTTCACATAGCTCTCTGGCTCCCTGTTTCACAGAGCTGAGGGAAACCCTGTACTCAGGATCATTTTTCTCATAGAATGCTCTGTAGGTTTCTTAAGGTTAGAGTCCTGATGAAGCCCTTCTCAAAAGGAGGAACTAGAGGAGATGTGGCTCCTCCCAGAAAGGAAATGAACAGTCTATACTTCTGCAGGAGGGCACACCCTGTGGATACACTTTGACCACTCATGGATCAAAGATCTTCAGCTCTTTCTTTGCAATTACCTTTTTTACACATCACACATCAGACTGAACATCTGGTTTAAACTCAGGTTCAATATCATTCCCTTAGGTGAGGAAATGAAGGTCAGTAGGTTTCTGCCCTAGCCTGGTGAAGTTCCTTCAGCTTCGCTTGGGATGAGTTCTTATAATTAACAGGTCTCACATGGATTCTGTTTCTTGACAGTCTTGTCATTACCATCATTCCAGCAAAACTACATTGCACAGGATTTGCATTCCCAGCATCCATCCAGGACAGGGCAAGGTCCTGAAGTCCTCTCTGTTCTCAAGCCAATGGCCTTTTACATTCACACTCTCTGTACCCACCTGATCCATTATGTGTGAGCCAGCAAACTAATGAGACCTAGAACTCATGGGGTGAAGCAAAACCAACTCTGAAACACAGGGTTTGAGAATGTCAGCTGACTGCTCCCCTCAAGTAAATAACACCAGAAAGCATTTTGCCTGTGCTTCAGTAGCCATTCCCATTGATGCCTAACCCATCAAGAGCAGGAAAGCATGATTTGCTTTCCTTGAATATTGACTCAGGCAGACTCTCACCTCCTTTGATAATTGAATTATTAACAAAGCATCAGGGGCCAGGAATGTTGCACATGAGGACAGCAGACTTTCAGCAGGGTATAAAAGCACACCTGGGCAAGGAGACTACCAAACCATCCAACTCACCTTCTTGGTAACCCAGACCAACCCTCCAACCTCAGACACCATGCAGTGCTGTTGTGGCCCATGCTGCTGCCAGCCATGCTGCTGCCAGCCTTGCTGCTGCCAGACCACCTGCTGCAGGACCACCTGCTGCCGCCCCTGCTGCTGCCAGCCCTGCTGCTGTGGGTCCAACTGCTGCTAGTCTGGCTGCTGCTAGACTGCCTACTTCAAGAATGGCTGCCAAAGACACATCTGGTCCAGGCCAGCCTCCTCTCCTCGCTCATGCTCTTGAACATTATCACCCATTCTTCTCTCCTACACCATCAAATTGTTTCCCTGACTGTAGGACATTTGAAAGAGTCTCTCCCAACTTATAATGCCTATGTTCAACAAATATTCTGCCCTACAGCTAGCTTCCCATCTTGAAATCTATACATCCCAGAATATTTTTCTGCACTGGGGAAATTCTTACCTGGGAACTATGATACCTTATGACTTTATCCATGGTTTTGAGAACTGGGGATTCTCCCCTTTCTAAATAAATGTGACCCTCGTGACAACATCCAGCTACTAGTGTCATGAATCTTCATTATTCTTTTTTTTTTTTTTTAATCAAGTTACCCTATATTTGGGAAACTGTTACATCATCTCTCCACTAGAAATAGAACTGTGGCAGGTTTTCCCACAATGCCACTATTGTTGATTTTAATGATCAGTGCCCCAGAACAGACAGTGTTGGGAAGCCTTGATCTCCAATGGTAGAATTATCTGGGAAGAATGAAGAGGAGGGGCCTGGAAGGACAGGGATAATTCTGGGGGAGGCTGTGTAGTTTCAGAGTCCCAGGATTTCTCAGTTGACCCTCTGGTCTATTGTAGTGACTTTGGATGTGTAGCCTCAGCGCTGGCTCTAGTGCCATGTTCATGAGCCTTCATCCATTGCAACCACCTTGATGTACACGCCATCCAAACTCTGAAAGTGTATGTCCCAATGAAGGCATTCTGTTCTTAGCTGCTTTGTTAATGAAATGTTAGCTTAGGAGTAGAAAAGTGCTCTAGTCTCCAGCTTATAACTTCTGTATTTTTGTCCTAGTTGGAGTGGGTGACCTGAGGAGCATGCAGGGAATCACTCCTCACTGCCATTCTCTGATATATAGGAAATCTTCATAAAGAGATTTGGAAATATTAGGTCATGAAACTCAAGGTGAGAGATGGGGAATAAAGGATCTTTACTTCCCTTCTTCTTGAATACAGTTGTTTTGCTCTGCCCTGTCCTCCAGATTGTGGGAGGCTTGTAGCACTGCTGATCCAACGGTCACCCTGCTTGATATTTCCCTGTGCAGTGATATTCCCTTGTACTCACATTCTACTTTCCTTCCTTTGAGCACTTTCCAAGGTCTTGTTCACCCATTGTACATTAGTCCTGTGTTTACTCTACAAGAGGGAATATCCATGATGCCATGCTCCTCACCTCAATGTTGGTGCCATTCAACACACTATGTTTAATGTAAGGATTGCCACGCATTGAGTAGCCACCCCTAAAATTTTTGTTCACCAACATGATGAAAGAGCATTGGCCATCTTTCTGTCTTCAAATGAGTGCACAATATTGTTTCAGCAGCTCATTTTACTAGCTTGTGCTTTTAATTTGGAAATACTAGTATTAGGAATATTAACTGAAATAACAGAATGAGCCCTTTCACCTTCACATCTTACATGCCAGTGGATGTCTTTGTGTTATTTTACCACCTAATTTAAACACTGTCCCTCTTATCACCCAACACCTCTTTTGAGAATAGCAAGGAAAATATCTATTCAGGGACACAAGCAGAAGAGCATCAGAGACTTCCCCACAGAAAATTGCTTTCCATGGTGAGTTGGGGGTGGAGTGGTCTCAGTATTTTTCCCGCATGATTGGACACCAATCATGTACCCAGTATTTATGATGCATTTAAGTGGGAGGAGGTCAACTCAGTGCTTCGTAGGTTAGAGCATGCACCTCTCTTCAGTTGATCCCATCACATATATAAGATTGTCTTCCCTCTTAAAATTGTTGTGTATGTTTCTCTGTCTGTCTCTCTCTCTCTGTGTCTTTACTTAATTAAGTGTATACTTCCAGAGACTCCATATCTGAAGGTCTAATGAGCTTGAGGAAGAGTTACAGGCACATTTGAGAACTCAACATGGGTTCTGAAACCATACCTTTTATGCTCTTGGTGATTAGTTAAACTCTAATGAGTTCAGCCTATTCCCCAGTAGCAAAACATGTTCTGTGCATCCACCTACTTGCAAAGGCTATGAGACTGGATGATGACACCCTGTTGAATAACCCGTGTCTGGACTGCAGGATCTGAAGTCGTCCTTTGTCTACCATGGACAGATATCCCATGCCTCGCATCTTGTCTGTACTGAGGTCTTTCCAAACAGGAGACCTGATACTGGAGAGGTTTTGTTTAATGATATAGACCAGCAGACTTCAGAGTTTATAAGAGACACAATGTCAACTCATGGAAAAGCAAGAGACTTGCTGATGCTCTTAAAAAATGAGAAGTCAAACAATAGCCAAAGTTTGTTCATTGATGGCAGATACTGCAGTCCACAGAGAATGCTCTAGTTTCTCTAGGCTAGTCTCTTTCAAGTAACAGAATGGCAGCAGTGAGACCCTACAACAGCTCTAACTGCCCTCTCTTCCTCAGCCACACCCTCTAGATACAACTCCTCCACTCATTGATCAATGAAGTTCAGAGCTTTATTTTTATTCCTATTTTTTAGACTTCACTCAGCAGACTGAAAATCTACACTGAGCCCAGACTGTATGTTATTCCCATGAAGGGAGAAATCAAGGCCTGTAATCATCCACCCTTGCCTGTCATGTTTCTTCATCTTCATACCTAACAAGTCTCACATGGATTCGGTTTCTCTAAGTCTTGTCATTACTGTCATTCCAACAGAGCTACATTCACAGTTGCAATAAGAGCAGCCATTCAGGGGAGAAAGGTCCTAAGACCTCTGTGTTCCCAGGCCAATGGCCTTTCACATTCACCCTCTCTGTACCCAAATGACCCATTATGCGTGAGCCAGAAGACTAATGAGACAAGACACTCCTGAAGCAAGGCATGGTATGCCTCAGACATTTTGTGAGCCCAGAAAATACCAGCTGAGTGCTCGCTTGGAAACAAATAACGCTGAAATGCAGTTCCCATAGGACTCAGGTGCTATTCTTTTGATTCCTAACACATCACATGTAAGGAGCAAAATATGCTTTCACCTTGAATATTGATGCAGGCAGACTCACGCCTCCTTTGGTAATTGAGTTAGTAACAAAGAATCAGGAGGCAGGAATGCAGCACATGAGGACAGCAGCCTTTCAACAGGGTATAAAAGCACACCAGGGCAGATGGTCTTCCAAATCATCCAACACGCCTTCTTGGAAACCAAGACCAACCTTCCAACCTCAGACACCATGCAGTGCTCTTGTGGCCCATGCTGCTGCCAGCCATGCTGCTGCCAGCCATGCTGCTGCCAGACCACCTGCTGCAGGACCACCTGCTGTTGCCCCTGCTGCTGCCAGCCCTGCTGCTGTGGGTCCAACTGCTGCTAGTCTGGCTGCTGCTAGACCACTTGCTTCAAGAACAGCTGTCATAGACACACCTGTTCCTGACCAGCCTCCTGTCCTACTTTATGCTCTTGATCTTTCTCATACACTCTTCTCTCCTAAAATATCAAATAGACCTCATGGAGATCGATTGTCTCCCAGACAGTAGGACATTCCAAAGAGTCTCTTGAAACTGGTATTGCTCATGTCCAACAAATATTCTGCCCCACACCTTGCTTCCATGTTGACACCTACACCCCAGAATATCTCTCAGCACTGGAGAAATTCTCATCTGTTAACTATGATCCCTTATGTCTTTGTCCATGGTTCTGAGAACTGGGGATTCTCCCCTTCCTAAATAAATGTGACTTTGGTACAAACACCCAACTACAAGAGTCATGAGTCTTCACTTCTTATTTTTATCAAGTCGCCCTAAATTCATGAAACAGTTACATCAACTCTCCACTAGAAATAGGACTGTAGCAGGATTTCCCACAATACCCTCTCTTGATTTGAATGAACGGTGCTCCAGAAAAGACAGAGGTGGAAGCTTTGATCCCTATGACAAATCTTCTTGGAGCACATGAAGAAAAGGAGTAGGGGCTTTCCTGGACAGGGATACTTATGGGGGTGGCTTTGTGGTTTCAGAGTCCCAGAATCTCTCAATGGTCACTCGCCATCACTGTAATAACTCTAGAGTTGCAGCTTCAGCCCTGGCTACAGAACCTTGCTCAGTAGTCTGCATCTATTGCAATGGCAATGAGGTACTTGCCATCCATGCATGGAAAGTGTAAGTTGCAATACAGGCATTCTGTTCTTAGGTTCTTTGGTAATGACATCTTATCTCAGGAGTAGAAAAGTGCTCCAGTCCCCAAATATTCCTTCTGTATCCTTCTCCTTGTAGGAGTGGGTGACATGAAAGCATGCAGAGACTCACTCCTCAGTGCCATTCTCTGATCATATAGGAAATCTGCAGGAGGAGAGTTAAAAATATTAGGGTATGAAACTCATCCAAATAGACTGAGAGAAGGAGCATCCTTTTCTTCTCTTCCACTTGAATACAATGGTTTTGCTATGCACTGTCCTACTGACAGTGGATGGCTTGTAGCACTGCTGACCCAAGCTTGATGTCTAGTGGGGTTCATTTGTGCTCTACAGTCCTACACTATTCTCTTTGAACACTTCACAAGGTCTTTTTCATCCATTATAGATTATATGTCAAGGCCCAGTCCTCTGTGAACTCGCCAGGATGCAGAAGCCCATGATGCCATGCTTCTCGTCTTAGTATTCATGCCATCCAACACATTAGTTTTAATGTTGGGACAGCCACATGTTAAGTTGCCACCTCTTAGTTTTCTGTCCACCCACGTGGTGAAAGTACCGGCCATGTTTCTATCTTTAAAGGTTTACTCAACCTGGTTTCAGCAACTCACTTTCACTATTTTGCTCTTTTTAATTGGAAATTCTGATATTAGGGATATTAACTCAAATGACAGAAATAGGCTCTTTCACCCTCACACCTCATACACCAATAGATGTCTTGTGCTGTTTTTACACATATTTTAAACACTGTCCCTTTGATCACCCATCATATGATATGAGGATAGCAAGGAATATATCCATTCAGAGGACACATGCAGAATTCCAACAGAGATTTTTTCATAGAATGTTGCTTTACATGGTGAAACAGGGAGAGAGTGGCTCAGCATTTTTCACCATCATTGGTCACCTTAGATTCCAGCGATACCCAATCTTACTTACGAGAGAGGAGGCCAAGTTAACACTCAGTGGAACAAAGTGGGCTTAGGGAATTAGAATGTGCAACTCTCCTACACTTATCCCAACATTTATGGTGTCATATCTCCCTTCTTAAAAGTGTGTGTGTGTGTGTGTGTGTGTGTGTGTGTGTGTGTGTGTGTGTTATTTCAATTGAGTGCAGACTTCTAGAGATTCCAGATCTGAAGGTGTAAAGATCTTGAGGAAGACTCACAGGTACTTTTGACATGGCTTCTTTGAGCATGACTTCCATGCTCAGGGAGATTATCATTATCTCTAAAGGACTCAGCCCACTCCTTGGCTTCAAAACACACCCTGTCCAAACACCCCTGGCCAAAGGCTCCAAGACTGGATGATGACACAGTATTGAATCACCTGTGTTTAGAAAGCAGGATTTGCACTGGTCCTTTGGACACTATGGACAGATTTTCTATGCCTTGCACCTTGTCTGTACTGGGCTCCTTCCAAGTTGAGATCTAATACTGGAGAAACTTTGTTTAATGATGCAGACCAGCAGACTGCAGAGCTTTTGGCAGATCCTATGAGAGACACAATGTTCACTCATGAAAAAACAGGGTTTCATTATTGCTCCTGATAAAGGACAAGCTTTTGCAGATCCAGAGATTGTTTATTGGTTGCAGATACTGCAGTCCACAGACAGTATTCTGGTTACTCCAGGTTGGACCCTTAGGCAGAATACAGCTATGGCAGCCCTGAGAGTCTCAAAGATGTTTGCCTGCCATCTCTTCCTCAGCCACACCCTCAAGATATAACTCATCCAGTCACTGAGAGGAACTTCAGAGCTTAATTTGCAATTTAAAATTTTAGTCTTATCTCCACAGACTGAAACTCTAGTCTGATCCCAGAATGTATGTTATTCACATAAAGGGGAAATGAAGGCCTGTAGTCATCTGTCCTAGCCTGTCATGTTCCTTCAGCTTTGCTTGGGATGAGTTCTCGTAATTAACAGGTCTCACATGGATTCTGTTTCTGTACAGTCTTGTCATTACCATCATCCCACCAGAGCTACACTGCACAGGATTTGCATTCCCAACACCCATCCAGGACAGGGCAAGGTCCTGAAATCCTCTCTGTTCTCAAACCAATGGCCTTTTACATTCACACTCTCTGTACCCACCTGATCCATTATGTGTGAGCCAGCAAACTAATGAGACCTGGAACTCATGGGGTGAAGCAAAACCAACTCTGAAACACAGGGTGTGAGAATGTCAGCTGACTGCTCCCTTGGAAGCAAATAACACCAGAAAGCATTTTGCCTGTGCTTCAGTAGCCATTCCCATTGATGCCTAACCCATCAAGAGCAGGAAAGCATGATTTGCTTTCCTTGAATATTGACTCAGGCAGACTCTCGCCTCCATTGATAATTGAATTATTAACAAAGCATCAGGAGCCAGGAATGTTGCATGTGAGGACAGTGGCCTTTCAGCAGGGTATAAAAGCACACCTGGGCAGGGAGACTGCCAAACCATCCAACTCACCTTCTTGCCAACCCAGACCAACCCTCCAACCTCAGACACCATGCAGTGCTGTTGTGGCCCATGCTGCTGCCAGCCATGCTGCTGCCAGCCATGCTGCTGCCAGCCATGCTGCTGCCAGACCACCTGCTGCAGGACCACCTGCTGCCGCCCCTGCTGCTGCCAGCCCTGCTGCTGTGGGTCCAACTGCTGCTAGTCTGGCTGCTGCTAGACTGCCTACTTCAAGAACAGCTGCCAAAGACACATCTGGTCCAGGCCAGCCTGCTCTCCTACTTCATGCTCTTGAGCATTCTCACCTGATCTTGTCTCCTAAAGCATGAAATAGACCTCATGTAGATCAATTGTCTCCCAGACAGTAGGCCATTCCAAAGAGTCTCTTCCAACGGATACTGCTTTGGTCCAACAAATATTCTTCCCTACAGCTTGGTTCCCTTCTTGACATCTACACATCCCAGAATATTTTGCTGCACTGGGGAAATTCTTACATGGGAATTATGATACCTTATGACATTGTCCATGGTTTTGAGAACTGGGGATTCTCCCCTTCCTAAATAAATGTGACCTTGATACAAACACCCAACTACAAGAGTCATGGATCTTCATTTTTTTTTTTTTCAAGTCACCCTAAATTAATGAAACAGTTACATCAACTCTGGACTAGAAATAGAACTGTGGCAGGCTTTCCCAAAATGCAACTATTGTTGATTTGAATGAACAGTGCCCCAGAACAAACAGAGATGGAAGCCTTGATCCCAATGATGAAACTTCCTGGAGCACATGAAGAAAAGGAGTAGGGATCTGCCTGGACAGAGATATTTATGAGGTAGGCTTTCAGATTCTGAGAATCTCTCAGGGGGCACTCTCCATCATTGTAATGCCTCTAGAAGTGCAGCCTCAGCTCTGGCTACAGAGTCATGCTCAGCAGTCTGCATCTATTGCAACCGCCATGAGCTACTTGCCATCCATGCTGGGAAAGTGTACATGGCAGCACAGGCATTCTGTTCTTAGGTTCTTTGGTAATGACATCTTATCTCAGGAGTAGAAAAGTGCTCCAGTCCCCTTCTCTATCT
The DNA here is from genome assembly GCA_036365155.1 of Meriones psammophilus. Taxonomy (NCBI): domain Eukaryota; kingdom Metazoa; phylum Chordata; class Mammalia; order Rodentia; family Muridae; genus Meriones; species Meriones psammophilus. Next base: position 21,170 of record JAEOAE010002265.1, read on the forward strand.
TTCTCCATGTACAAGTGGGTGACATCAAAGCATGCAGAGACTCACTCCTCAGTGCCATTCTCTGCTCATATAGGAAATCTGCAGGAGCAGAGGTGAAAATATTAGGGTATGAAACTCATCCAAAGAGACTAAGAGAAGGAGCATCCTTTTCTTCTCTTCCACTTGAATGCAATGGTTTGGCTATGCCCTGTCCTCCAGACAGTAGGTGGCTTGTAGCACTGCTGACCCAAGCTTGATATTTCCCTGTCTAGTGGAGTTCATTTGTGCTCTACCTTCCTACAGTATTCTCTTTGAACACTTCCAAAGGTCTTATTCACTCATCGAAGCTTATTTGTCAAAGCCCAGTCCTCTGTGAACTCTCCAGGATGCAGAAGCCCATGATGCCATGCTTCTCGTCTTAGTATTCGTGTCATATAACACATTAGTTTTAACCTTGGGACAGCCACACGTTAAGTTGCCACCTCTTAGTTTTCTGTCCACCCACGTGGTGAAAAGCACTGGCCATGTTTCTATCTTTAAAGGTTTACTCAACCTGGTTTCAGCAACTCACTTTCACTATCTTGCTCTTTTAAATTGGAAATTCTGATATTAGGGATATTAACTCAAATGACAGAAATAGGCTCTTTTACCCTCACACCTCATACACCAATGGAAGTTTTGTGCTGTTTTTACACATATTTTAAACACGGTCTCTTTGACCACCCATCATCTGATGTGAAAATAGCAAGGAAAATATCCATTCAGGGGACACATGCAGAGACTTCTCCATAGAATGTTGCTTTACATGGTGAAACTGGGAGAGAGTGGCTCAGTGTTTTTCCCCATCATTGGACACCTTAGATTCCAGCGATAGCCTATTGTACTTATGAGAGAGGAGGCCAAGTAGAACAAAGTGGTCTTAGAGTGTGCAACTCTCCTTCACTTATCCCACCATTTATGGTGTCATATATACCTTCTTAAAATGTGTGTGTGTGTGTGTGTGTGTGTGTGTGTATGTCTGATCTCAATTGAGTACATTTTCTAGAGATTCCAGTTCTGAAGGGGTAATGATCCTGAGGGAGAGTTACAGGCACTTTTGACATAAGTTCTTTGAGCATGAATTCCACACTCAGGGAGATTATCATTATCTCTAAAGAAGAAAATGCCCAGCATCAAAACTTTCCCAGTCCAAACACCAATGGCCAAAGGCCCCGAGACTGGATGATGACACAATATTGAATCACCTGAGTTTAGAAAGCAGGGTTTGCAGTGGTCTTTGGACACTATGGACAGATTTTCTATGCCTTGGGTCTTTCCTTTACTGGGCTCCTTCCAAGTTGAGATCTAATACTGGAGGAAATTTGTTTAATGATGCAGACCAGCAGACTGCAGAGCTTTTGGCAGATCCTACGAGAGACACAATGTTCACTCATGAAAAAGCAGGGTCTGATTATTGCTCCGGATAAAGGACAAGCCCTTGCAGATCCAGAGATTATTTATTGATTTCTGGTACTGCAGTCCACAGACAGTATTCTGGTTACTCCAGGCTGGACCCTTAGGCAGAATACAGCTATGGCAGCCCTGAGAGTCTCTAAGATTTTTGCCTGCCATCTTTTCCTCAGCCACACCCTCAAGATATAACTCATCCAATCATTGAGAGGAACTTCAGAGCTTTATTTGCAATTTAAAATTTTAGTCTTCACTCAACAGACTGAAACTCTAGTCTAAGCCCAGTCTGTATGTTATTCACATAAAGGGGGAAATGAATGCCTGTAGTCATCTGTCTTAGCCTGTCATGTTCCTTCAGCTTTGCTTGGGATGAGTTCTCATAATTAACAGGACTCACATGGATTATGTTTCTTGACAGTCTTGTCATTACCATCATCCCACCAGAGCTATACTGCACAGGAATTGCATTAACAGCACCCATCCAGGACAAGGCAAGATCCCGAACTCCTCTGTGTTCTCAAGTCAATTGGCTTTTACATTCACACTCTCTGTACCCACCTGACCCATTATGTGTGAGCCATCCAATTACTGAGACAGGACAATCCTGCAGTGAGCTATGCCTCCAAAGCAATCCTGAAACATAGGATGTGACCCAGAGATTGTCAGACTACTGCCCTTTCAAGTAAATAACACCAAAAAGGACTTCCCAAAGGCTTCATTTTCCATTAATTTCTAACACATGACAAGTAGGAAGACATAGTGTGTTTCCTCCTTGACTATTGACTTAGGCAGACTGTTGCCCCTTTGATAATTGAATTACTAACAAAATATCAGGAGTCAGAAATGCTGCACATGAAGCACATGCAGCAGCTCTTCAGCTGGGTATAAAAGCACACCTGGGCAGGGAGGCTTCCAAAACATCCAACTCACCTTGCAAACACAAGCCAACCTTCCAGCCTCAGACACCATGCAGTGCTCTTGTGGCCCATGCTGCTGCCAGACCACCTGCTGCAGGACCAGTTGCTGCAGGACCACCTGCTGCTGCCCCTGCTGCTGCCAGCCCTGCTGCTGTGGGTCCAACTGCTGCAAATCCCATGCATGGGAAAGTAAGTTGCAGCACAGGCATTCTGTTTTAGGTTCTTGGGTAATGACATCTTATCTCAGGAGTAGAAAAGTGCTCCAGTCCCCAAATATTTCTTCTGTATCTTTCTCCTTGTAGGAGTGGGTGACATGAAAGCATGCAGAGACTCACTCCTCAGTGCCATTCTCTGCTCATATAGGAAATCTGCAGGAGCAGAGGTGAAAATATTAGGGTATAAAACTCATCCTAAGAGATTGAGAGAAGGATCATCTTTTTCTCCACTTCCACTTGAATACAATGATTTGGCTATGCCCCATCCTCCAGACAGTGGGTGGCTTGTAGCACTGCTGAACCAAGCTTGATGTCTAGTGGGGTTCATTTGTGATCTACAGTCCTACACTATTCTCTTTGAACACTTCCCAAGGTCTCTTTCATCCATTGCAGATTATGTGTCAAAGCCCAATCCTTTGTGAACTCCCCAGGATGCAGAAGCCCATGATGACATGCTTCTCCTCTTAGTATTCATGCCATCCAACACATTAGTTTTAATGTTGGGACATCCACAAGTTAAGTTGCCACCTCTTCGTTTTCTGTCCACCCACGTGGTGAAAAGCAATGGCCATGTTTCTATCTTTAAAGGTTCACTCAACATGGTTTAAGCAACTCGCTTTCACTATCTTGCTCTTTTTAATTGGAAATTCTGATATTAGGGATATTAACTCAAATGACAGAAATATGCTCTTTCACCCTCACATCTCATACACCAATGGATGTTTTGTGCTGTTTTTACACATATTTTAAACACTGTCTTCTCCCTTGGAAACAAATAACACCTAAAAGGACTTCCCATAGACCTCAGTAGCAATTCCCACTGATTCCTAACACACCAAGAATAGGAAGGCATAATTTGAGTTCATCTTGAACATTGACTTAGGTGACTCTTGCCTCATTTGATAATTGAGTTACTAACAAAGCATCAGGAAGCAGGAATGCTGCACATGAGGACAGCTGCCCTTCAACAGGGTATAAAAGGACACCAGGGAAGGGAGTCTTCCAAACCATCCAACCCACCTTCTTGGAAACCAACACTAACCCTCCAACCTCAGACACCATGCAGTGCTCTTGTGGCCCATGCTGCTGCCAGCCATGCTGCTGCCAGACCACCTGCTGCAGGACCACCTGCTGTCGCCCCTGCTGCTGCCAGCCCTGCTGCTGTGGGTCCAGCTGCTGCTAGTCTGGCTGCTGCTAGACTGCCTGCTTCAAGAACAGCTGCCAAAGACACATCTGGTCCAGGCCAGCCTGCTCTCCTACTTCATGCTCATGAGCGTTCTTGCCCACTCTTCTCTCCTAACTCATGTAGATCATTTGTCTCCCGTACAGTAGGCCATTCCGAAGAGCTTCTTCCAACAGATACTGCTTTGGTCCAACAAATATTCTTCCCTACAGCTTGGTTCCCTTCTTGACATCTACACATCCCAGAATATTTTGCTGCACTGGGGAAATTCTTACATGGGAATTATGATACCTTATGACATTGTCCATGGTTTTAAGAACTGCGGTTTCTCCCCTTCCTAAATAAATGTGACCTTGATACAAACACCCAACTACAAGAGTCATGGATCTTCATTTCTCTATTTTTTCAAGTCACCCTAAATTAATGAAACAGTTACATCACCTCCCGACTAGAAATAGAACTGTGGTAGGCTTTCCCAAAATGCAACTATAGTTGATTTGAATGAACAGTGCCCCAGAACAAACAGAGATGGAAGCCTTGATCCCAATGATGAAACTTCCTGGAGCACATGAAGAACAGGAGTAGGGATCTGCCTGGACAGAGATATTTATGAGGTAGGTTTGTAGTTTCAGTTTCTGAGCATCTCTCAGGGGCACTCTCCATCACTGTAATGCCTCTAGAGGCGCAGCCTCAGCTCTGGCTACATAGTCATGCTCAACAGTCTGCATCTATGGCAACCGCCATGAGCTACTTGCCATCCATGCTGGGAAAGTGTAAATGGCAGCACAGGCATTCTGTCTTAGGTTCTTTGGTAATGACATCTTATCTCAGGAGTAGAAAAGTGCTCCAGTCCCCAAATATTCCTTCTCTATCTTTCTCCATGTACAAGTGGGTGACGTGAAAGCATGCAGAGACTCACTCCTCAGTGCCATTCTCTAATCATATAGGAAATCTGCAGGAGCAGAGTCCTAAGAGACTGAGAGAAGGAGCATCCTTTTCTCCGCTTCCACTTGAATACAGTGGTTTGGCTATGCGCTGTCCTCCAGACTGTAGGTAGCTTGTAGCATTGCTGACCCAAGCTTGATATTTCCCTGTCTAGTGGAGTTCATTTGTGCTCTACAGTCCTATACTATTCTCTTTGAACACTTCCTAAGGTCTTTTTCATCCATTGCAGAAATAGGCTCTTTTCCCCTCACACCTCATACACCAATGGATGTTTTGTGCTGTTTTTACACATATTTTAAATACTGTTTCTTTGACCACCCATCACCTGATTTGAAAATAGCAAGGAAAATATCCATTCAGGGAGCACATGCAGAGACTTCTCCATAGAATGTTGCTTTACATGGTGAAACAGGGAGGGAGTGGCTCAGTATTTTTCCCCATCATTGGACACCTTAGATTCCAGGGATAGCCTATTGTACTTATGAGAGAGGAGACCAAGTTAATACTCAGTGGAACAAAGTAGTCTTAGAGAATTAGAGTGTGCAACTCTCCTTCACTTATCTCACCATTTATGGTGTCATATATACCTTCTTAAAATGTGTGTGTGTGTGTGTGTCTGATCTCAATTGAGCACATTTTCTAGAGATTCCAGATCTGAAGGGGTAATGCTCCTGAGGGAGAGTTACAGGCACTTTTGACCTAGGTTCTTTGAACATGACTTCCATACTCAGAGAGATTATCATTATCTCTAAAG
>JAEOAE010003364.1:0-21890 GCA_036365155.1 Meriones psammophilus
AAACAAGGCACCAGCAGGCAAATGGATGCAACTAGAAAAGATCATCCTGAGTGAGGTATCCAGAAGAAGAAAGACACTCATGGTATATACTCACATATAAGTGGATATTAGTTGTATCATACAGGATTAAAAAATACTAAAATCTAATGTTCTAATTGAGCTAAACAACAGGGAGGATCCTAGGGAAGATGCTTAATCTGCATTCAGAAGGGCAAATATGATAGACATTGGTAATGGGTGAAGACATAGAACAGGGCAGGAACCTACCAGAGAGGGTCTCTGTAATAATATATATAACAAGGTATTGAAACAGATGGTTAGACTCATAGCCAAACTTTGAGCATAGAGCATGGACTCAAATGGAAGATTCAGGAGATAGAAAGACCTGGATGAGAAAGACATTCCACAAGAAGGCCAACTGAAACAAAAATGTGGGCCCAGGGGGTCCTGTTCCAAACAAGGACCATGCATGAAGAACACCTAGAACCCCTGCTCAGATATAGCCCATAAGTATCTGTCTCCTTGTGAGTTCCCTATTAAGGGTAACAGGGGCTGTCTTTGACATGAACTCAGTGGATGGCTCAGGAATATGATCACCTACTCCTGGGAGGTGCAGCCTTTCCAGGACACAGAGGAAAAAGGTACAGCCATTCCTGTTGAGACCTGATAAGGTAGGCTAGAATATGATAGGGGAAGAAGACTTCCCCTATCAGCGGACTTGGGGAGGAACATGTGTGAAGAAGGAGGAGGGAAAGTGGGATTAGGAGGGGAGGAGGGAGGAGTTTATGGGGGGGATGCAAAGTGAATAAAGTGAAATTAATAAAAGTTAAAACATGAACAAAAAAATCTTCAGCAAATTAAAATGAAAACTATAATAAAATTTTTAAAATGAACCAACATGGTGGCTAGCCGTGTGTTGCTGTATGCTGTGGCCGGCAATGTAAAACAGCCATTAGGTGTCATTGATGGTGTTACTACAGCCTACAGTATAGCACTGTGGAGCATTTACAGTTCCCCATAACTAAAATTTCTAAAATTGTAATAAAATACGTTTTAGAGCCAACTGCATAAAAGAACAGTACTTTAAGTATTCTGGCCATACCAAACCTGTCAGCCAGAAAGAAACAGCATTAATCCATGCACTCAGGAGCTGGTAGTAGGTATATAATGGTTAACAATTACCTGAATACAACCCCGTATAACCCTATGGTAACATGGAGCTACAGTCTTATTCTCCCTTTAAAGAGCATAAGCAGACATTCTGCATCGGAGAATCTCCAGCCTTTTAAGTGAAAACCAACATATTTTACAGTTCTTTCTCAAATCATATTTGCAGGTTTACAAAACCAAATCAAATACAGTTCATATGTCCTCTGGCTTTCTATATATACTCTGACCTTCCATAAAATTCTATATAACTTCAGGTTACTTTGGACAAGCTTTTCTTTTCTTTCTTTTTCTTTTTCTTTTCTTTTTCTTTTCTTTTCTTTATTGTCCTAGTCTCTTGCCTTCTCTCTTGCTTTTCAGACAACATAAAAACCTTCATCAAAATCCTTCTCAACATTTCTTTACTAAGCCATGTTTTTTTTTTTTTTACCATCTTGAGATGATATACTGTAGAAACTGCACTTTTCTTAATTGCCTCAAACAATATGGCTTGGTTTCATTTGGTAAAATGAATAAAATAAATACCAAGGTCTTTTGACCTCCCCAAAAGGTTGAGAAACTGTTTCATGTTCTTTGTTAGACAGCCCAAGGTCATTATTTAAAATGCCTGATAAACTTTAAAATGTTTCATAGTCTTAAACATTTAAACATTCTCCAAAACCTGTTTTTGCTAGATGAAAATAAATTACATTTTTAGGAGTGAAACCACAAAGCATAGCCATAATTTTTAAAGTCAGAATCAAATTTTAAAACCAAATTTTACCAGTGCAAACAATCCAATCTCGAAATTCAATACCAATTTAAAATGAGACTTGTTTTCTTAGTCTAAAAGGAAATAGGATAAACAAAATTCAATTTGAATAAATGGTTCTGTAATCACTCTTTTCCTTTGTTCTACACCATGTGGCAATTTCAAAATGCTGGAGTCACATCACAATGCATGATAAGCCACATGGTTGCTATTTAAAACATCTGTGCTTCTATAGATCTAACAAACACATATGTACACATATATGTTCTAACCAAGAGTTTGAATTTAATCTTTCAACATATTCAATAATTGTTAGGCTATAACCAAGGCATACAGAGTGTATTAACCATTTAAGATCAGTCAAAAATATGAAGTGGCCATACATACATTTAAACTGAGAAAACTATTTTTTACTCCACCCAGCTGTAATTGTCCTATCAGTCTGGGCAAGCTATCACAGCCCACCCTGCTCTTGGGAGTCCTCTATCTGTCCTGCCCCAAGGCATGCTCCCACCAAAGACCAAAGGCTTCCCAGCTTATAGTGCTAGGAGCATGGGGCAAACAAAGTCACCATAGTGCACAGCTGGTTGGTCACCTGCCTACTGAGACCATCATAAACAAACAAACCCATAAAAGAACACAAGAAAATAATGTACCAATACAATGTATACAAAATGAAAGGGAGAGGAGGGAAAGCCCGAAGGGGAAGTGGACCATCTCTCAATGGCCCTCTTCCCTGTTCCATTAGGGGGTGGCCTTCCCCCAAATTGCACTCCATACAATTACACTAGCCTTAAATGGCAGCCTGGTATTATGCCAGACCAGTTGATCTGAAATTTCAATTCCCTCAGCCCACTGCTGCCATGGGGCACTGCTTCTGCTTCCCCTGCAATGATGAAAATGCACTCAGAAGTCAGAGCTCCTAGCTGGGCAGGAGCAGTCCTGACAATTTCATCCTCAGACCCATGCTTGTATTCTCTCCCTCTGGCTGCCAGAACACCTGATTCTGCCACAGCAGGACATGGGGAAGGTGAACAGGACGAGGGTGGAGGGGCTGAAAGGAACAAGGAGGGATTACAGCAAGTCTGTCTCATAGCATCCCTCACAGTCCCATGCTCCAATACAAACATTCATAAACACAAGGAACAAAATAGACAGACAAATGCATGCATACCTGCTGCTACACTACTGAAAACAAAACCAGAACCAAGTGTCTGGCTTTTGTTCATGGTTGGAAAGGCAAAAGCAGAAACAGGTTCTTCCTCTGGGAAAGGCACATCTGTCCCAAAGAAGTTTCTAAACACAAGGAATAAAATAGGACAGGTGCAGACTGAGTGGCCGTGTAGTCAGATCATAAGGTAAGCTCAGATCCATGGAACTTCAGATCACTGCTCTGATTTCCCTGCCACAGAGCCTCCAGAGCACTGGGTGGTTCTGAACTACCTCCCTACTTCAGGACTCTACCCAAGTGCCCACCCCAAACAAAACAAAACAAAACAAAACAAAACAAAAAAACAATGAAGACAGGGGTAATACCCTGACTTTGGCAGCTGTGATTACCCAGAAGTCTTCCTCTGATTACGTCCTGCTGCCATCACCAATATGAACACCTGAGGATTTTTTAGAATAGAGGACAGAAAGTAATCACACACATGCACACTTAGATACTTACAAGCCGCAATAAGACCATCTAGGTCAGGGTCCTGGAGTCTTGGGGATCCTGATGAGCCCCACAAATGTTATTCTCAGTTCATGAGACCCCAAAAGGTCACCAGGAATTGACTCCACTGAAAACATATGAGGGTTTATTTAATACAAGCTCGAGTCTGGGTCACAACAACCTCCTTGGTGAAGAGGAGGAGTATGGCAGGGTGGTCTAGGGCAACAAGGTTTTTAAAGGGAAAAGCCATAGGCAGTGAGTTACATGCCTTGGAGTTATATGACTGTGTAAGGGAAATTTACTTTTGAAATGATTGTTTTACTTTACATGCTAAGACACTAAACGGTTCTGGACTGAACATCTGGTCTGGTAACCTAGCAACTATATCTATACAGGGCAAGAAAAGAATGTGGTAGGGCTAGTTCACCGCTGAAGGTGGCTGGACATGTATACACCTGTCTGGTCTTTCTTCAGGCTTATGCTTGAAACTTTAAACCAACCCCCCCCCCCAAAAAAAAAACCCTAAATTTTGATTCTTTGGTCTCTCATTATGTAGTAATTCCTTTGTCTCAGAAATGTAAAAACTATGAAGCCCACTGGAATTTGCTTCATCCATGTGATGTAAATATGTAAATATGTATATTGATGTGTTTGCATGAACTAGGTCAGTCTGTTTTTTTTTGGTATATTTTACATGAGTGTATGTCAATTATCTGGCTATAAGGAGTTCCTTTTTCATAGTCCATGGAATATGTGCAAATATGTACAGGTTTATATATCTGATCATTTGTCTACATGTATGTATGGCAGAACACGCCACAACAGCTGGTCAGGGAAGATGTTTTCTTAAAGGGAAGCCTGAACTTGCTACAGTTCCTGCAGAGGAAATGCTAGCTGAAATCAGCATCATCGTCATAAGTAAGCTTGTAGGACTTTGTTAGTAAAATTTCTTATTTCACCCACTTTTTTCAGTGAGTGTGTGTGCCTGTGACCTCTATATTTTCTATCCATTTCTCTTTAGATCATGGAGGGTTAATGGGACCCTAAAATTCTACCAGACCTCTGAGCCTGCCTAAGAGACAGGAAAGATGACTGCCACTGAGCCCATAGTGGCCTGAAGAGTATCTCGGGGTAAACAAGCCTGGAATTCTTTGTCAGTCTAATTAAGACCACCTGTTGTTAAGCAATAAAAACATTAGGGAAAGAGTGACTTTGTCGTCAGAGTGACCAGAAAGCCTTAAGTGGCTCAATTGGTAAAGCACCAGGCTCCAAGTAAGGAGACTGGGGATTAACACCTAAATAAAACTGCTTTTGACTTCATCAAGATGCCCAAATCAAGTTTAGGTATACAGAAAGAGACAAATATCAGTCTCTGACCCTGAATTCACCTGCTTCAGTCTTTCCAAGCTGGGTATTCACTTCTGGATATTAACAATTATCAATTATTTTGAGGCTAAAATTTCATCGTGAAATTTCTTTCTTCCCTTTTCTTTCTCTAGGCCTTCCCACACACTGCCCCATGCTCACCTTCAAATTCATGGCTTCTTTCTTCATTGTTACTTCATGTGTTATATATACATGTATTTTGAAATATAAACTGCTTGTTTTTTGAAGTATATGCAAATTTATTGTCTTTAATCAGTGCTTTCAGTTCCAAAATCATGTAAGATAATTACAGACATATATACATAAACTGTGACAGAACCCTTTTCCATTTTAACTCATATTTTTAATTATAAGATGAAAATGTTTTACTGTCTTGACCACAGTAAATTACTTACAAATGATGTAAGATTGTGAAGCTTCTCTTGCAGATGAGTGAGGCTTACCTGCCATGGTAGACCCTCACCCTTGTTTGTGTCTTCTTTAGAACCCGTTTCAGTTTTGTTCAACAGCATTTTCTGGAGGGCATGGGCTACTGCCTACATTACATTTCATATGGAATAGCTGGGCTCAGACTTGGTCATCCCATCATTTTCTTCTGATTTAGTCTGTATTGAAATGCTTGCTGTGGGAGGGGCGGAGCCAAGATGGCAACTAGCACACAGCTTCTGAGCAGTGGGGTACCTGATCTTCTGAGTTGGAGAATAGAAGGACGCCAACCCAGGAAAACCACGGTGAGGCTTTCTGAACAATAGGGAACATCGCAGGAGGTGAAAACTTTGGCCTCCGGTCACCGGGAGACTTGCTTGGGGAAGGAGAGAAACGATCCTTTGTTCTTGCGGCACTCCCTTCCCCCCAGACCTCCTTCCTCCTTGGCACAGCGGCACAGCGGACTCATCTTTCTCAGCGCAGACCTAACTGCCTGGGGTATACAGCCGCTGAGATGGAGCCCCAAGCACTTTAGTGGCAGACAAAAGCCAGCAGTACGTGTCCCGGAGTCCCAGATTCGCGCAACAGCTGCACCATCCTCCCAGGGCACGAATCTGCTAGGCACCATACTAGCTCCGCAGGATCCCCATCACTGACGGTACGGCCCGCCCAATCCCACAGTGACAGAGAATACGCTATATACTCACCAAAACCAGGCAGAAACGTCATACAACCTGGACACACCAGGTGCTGGGCCTCCCAAGTTTGTGGAGCACAACGAAGAGATCCCAGGACTTCCCACAAAGCATTGGGACTAGCAACCCAGTCTCCAGTTACAGCAGGACGTGGCAGCGGAGCAGCACTGAACTGGAGGGGCACCACAGCCCTCCAGTTTAAGACTAACCAGGGCCAAACCAGAGAACAGAGAGCCTGGTTACCCCATCCCTGCTGAAGTGACCACCCTGAAATCTCCAGCTGCAGCAAGACCTCAGAACCTGGCAGTGACAGCAGCACGGAACTGGCGGAACACAACAAAGAAGCAGGGCCAAACCAGAGAGCAGAAAGCCCCAGATACCTCAATCTCTGCCAAGAGACCTGCCTGTAAGTGAGTGCACCCTTGAGAATCTGCAGTTCCCCAGATCCTGGGTCCTTCTTAATCAGAAGCCAGGCATCAAACCCCCTCCCACCCACATACCCACTTTGCGAAACAGAGGGGCACTAGGGACATTGAAGTTCCTGCCCTGTGGGCCTGATTGAGGGGTTAAGACAGTTAATGCCAGAAATTGCGCTGCGATCATCATTAGCGCCTGCGACATATACAGTGCAGAGCCCCTCCCACACACTCAAGGGTTCAAGATTAGCCATCACTCTGTCCCTCGAGAAACTCATCCACACACACTTACACACACAGACACACGCGCGTGTGCGCACACACATGCTTGCATTTGCCCCGTTTGCGCCTGAGTACTTTCCTCCCACAGGTACAGCTAGTCCTCAGCACACGCTGAGAGTGCTCAGCTTCCTGAAGAACTCTCCAGATACCAGAGAGAGACAGCACCAGTCTGATCTGCAGAATCCAAAAACAAACAGGGAAGGTTTCAGATAAGCCAATGGCCAGGGGTAGGCGAAAGAACACTTCCAACATAAATCAGGACATTATGACTTCACCAGCAAACCCCAAAATCGATGGATACTCCAATTCAGCAGAAGGAAAATGATTTTAAGACCATGCTTGCCCAATTATTTGAGGCTCATAAGGAGGAAATGAACAAGTCTTTCAAAGAGATGGCCAGTCAATTGGAGGCAAAGAAAGAAGAAATAGATAATATCCTTAAAGAAACACAGGCAAACATAGCCAAACAAATAGATAAACAAGTAGAGGAAAAATTAGTGGCATATAAGAAGGAAATGAAAAAAGAAATAGAGGCCACCATAGAGAGACAGGAATCCAAATTCAAACACATGAAAGAAATGGTGCAAGGCATGAAAACAGAATTAGAATCAATAAAGAAAACACAAAAGGAGAAAACCCTTGAGCTGGAGAACTTGGAGAAAAGATCAGGAACCACAAAAGTAAGCATCACCAACAGAATACAAGAGATGGAAGAGAGAATCTCTGGAGCTGAAGACACACTTGCAGAAATGGATACTTCTCTCAAAGAAAAAGTAAAATCAGAAAAGTTCCAATCACAAAATATCCAAGAAATCAAGGATGCTATGAAAAGACAAAATCTAAGAATAATAGGAATTCATGAAAAAGAAGACTCCAGACTCCAAGGTCCAGAAAATATTTTCAAGAAAATCATAGAAGAAAATTTTCCCAACTTAAAGAAAGAGATGTCCATAAATATACAAGAGGCCTGAAGAACTCAAATAGACTAGACCAGAAAAGAAACACATCACGTCACATCATAGTCAAAATACTAAATCTACAGAACAAAGAAAAGATATTAAAAGCAGCAAGGGAAAAAGGCCAAGTAACATATGAAGGTAGACCCATCAGAATCACACCAGACTTCTCATCAGAAACTATGAAAGCCAGAAGGGCCTGGGCAAGTATCATGGAGACTCTAAGAGATCACAAATGTCAACCCAGACTACTATACTCTGCAAAGCTTTCAATCAACATAGATGGAGAAAACAAAATATTCCATGACAAAACTAAATTTACACAATATCTACACAGCAAACTATCCCTACAGAAGATACTAGAAGGAAAACTCCAATTCAATGAAAACAAATTCACCCAAGAAAACAGGGCATACAGATAATGTCCCAACAAAAATGAAAAGAAAACAAGCAATGAAACAGGGTTAGATCATCGACTCCATTACAAAAGGAACTAACATGCATTGGTCACTATTATCTATCAATATCAATGGACTCAACTCACCAATAAAAAGACACAGGCTAACAGAATGGTTAAGGAAACAGGATCCAACATTCTGTTGCATCCAGGAAACACACCTATGCAACAAAGATAAACACTACCTCAGAGTAAAGGGCTGGAAAACTTTATCAAGCAAATGGTTCCAGAAAACAAGCTGGAGTAGCCATCCTAATATCTAATAAAATAGACTTTCAACCCAAGTTAATCAGAAAAGATAAGGAGGGCCACTATATTCTCATCAAAGGAAAAATCCACCAAGAGGACATCACAATCTTGACTATGCCCCAAATACAAGAGCACCAACATTCGTAAATGAAACATTATTAAAGCTTAAATCATACATTGATCCTAATACCTTAATAGTGAGAGACTTCAACCCTCCACTCTCACCAAGGGACAGATCAACTAGACAGACACCAAATGGGGAAATAAAAGCACTCACAGAATCCCTAAATCAAATGGACCTAATAGACGTCTACAGATCGTTTCACCCAAACTCAAAAGAGTATACCTTCTTTTCAGCACCGCATGGAACCTTCTCCAAAATAGACCATATAGTGGGTCACAAAGCAAGCCTCAACAGATACAAAAGGATTGAAATAATCCCTTGTATACTATCTGACCACCATGGACTAAAGCTAGATATCAACAACAACAGAAACAGCAAAAAGCCGACACGCACATGGAAACTGAACAACTTACTACTCAATGACAGCTGGGTTAAGGAAGAAATAAAGAAAGAAATTAAAGACTTCCTAGAATTCAATGAAAAGGAAGGCACAACATACCCAAATTTATGGGACACATTGAAAGCAGTGCTCACAGGAAAATTTATAGCACTAAGTGCCTGCAAGAAGAAATTCGTAACATCACATACAAACAAGTTAATGGCCCAACTGAAAACTCTAGAAAAAAAAGAAGCAGATACACCCAAGAGGAGCAGACGGTTATAAATAATCAAAATAAGGGCTGAAATCAATCAATTAGAAACAAATAAAACTATCCAAAGAATCAATGAAACAAAAAAGCTGGTTCTTTGAGAAAATCACCAAGATAGACAAACCCTTAGCCAAACTAACTAAAAAGCAGAGATAAACTATCCAAATCAGCAAAATCAGAAATGAAAATGGGGACATAACCACAGACACTGAGGAAATCCAAACAATTATTAGGTCATACTACAAAAGCCTATATGCCACAAAATTTGAGAATCTAAATGAAATGGATAATTTTCTTGAAAGATTCCATCTACCAAAACTAAGTCAAGATCAGGTAGAAAGACTGAATAGCCCTATATCTCCCAAGGAAATCGAAGCAGTCATTAACAGTCTCCCCTCCAAAAAAAAAGCCCTGGACCAGATGGCTTCAGCGCAGAATTCTACAAGACCTTCAAAGAAGTGCCAACTCCAATTCTCCTCAAGCTATTCCACAAAATAGAAACAGAAGGAACACTACCAAACTCATTCTATGAAGCCACAGTCACCTTAATACCTAAACCACACAAAGACCCAACAAAAAAAAAGAGAACTTCAGGCCTATCTCTCTTATGAACATTGACGCAAAAATACTCAATAAAATACTTGCAAACCGAATCCAAGAACATATCAAAGATATCATCCACCATGACCAAGTAGGCTTCATCCCAGGCATGCAAGGGTGGTTCAACATACGGAAATCCATCAATGTAATCCACTACATAAACAAACTGAAGGAGAAAACCCACATGATCATCTCCTTAGATGCCGAAAAAGCATTGGACAAAGTCCAACACCCATTCATGTTTAAAGTCTTGGAAAGATCAGGGATACAAGGCACATAGCTAAACATAGTAAAAGCAATATACAGCAAGCCTATAGCCAACATCAAACTCAATGGAGAGAAACTTAAATCAATCCCACTGAAATCAGGGACAAGACAAGGCTGTCCATTGTCCCCATATCTCTTCAACATAGTACTTGAAGTCCTAGCCAGAGCAATAAGACAACTAAAGGAGATCAAGGGGATACAAATCGGAAAGGAAGAGGTCAAAGTGCCACTATTTGCAGATGATATGATAGTATACATGAGTGACCCCAAAAATTCAACCAGAGAACTCCTTCAGCTGATAAACACCTTCAGCAAAGTGGCAGGATACAAAATCAACTCAAAAAAATCAGAAGCCCTCCTATATACCAAAGACAAAAAGGCTGAGAAAGAAATTAGGGAAACAACACCCTTCACAATAGCCACTAATAACATAAAGTACCTTGGTGTGACTCTAACCAAGCAAGTGAAAGACCTGTTTGAGAAAAACTTCAAGTCTCTGAAGAAAGAAATCGAAAAAGATATCAGAAGATGGAAAGATCTCCTGTGCTCATGGATTGGTAGGATTAACATTGTGAAAATGGCCATACTGCCAAAAGCAATCTACAGATTCAATGCAATTCCCATCAAAATACCAACTCAATTCTTTACAGACCTTGAAAAAAAGATTCTCAGCTTCATATGGAGAAACAAAAAACCCAGAATCTCCAAAACGATCCTGTACAACAACAGATCATCTGGAGGTATCTCCATCCCTGAACTCAAGCTGTACTACAGGGCAACAGCAATAAAAACTGCATGGTATTGGCATAGAAACAGAAAGGAGGATCAATGGAACCGCATAGAAGACCCAGAAATAAATCCACACACCTATGAATATTCGATATTTGACAAAGAAGCCAAATCCATTCAATGGAAAAAAGACAGCATCTTCAACAAATGGTGCTGGACCAACTGGATGTCTACACGCAGAAAAAATGAAAATAGATTCATATTTATCACCCTGCACAAAACTAAAGTCAAAGTGGATCAAGGACCTCAACATAAAACCAGATACCCTAAATCAATTGGAAAAAAAAAGTGGGGAACAGCCTAGAACTCATTGGCACAGGAGACAACTTCCTGAACAGCACAGGCTCTAAGAGCAACAATCAATAAATGGCACCTCATGAAACTGAAAAGTTTCTGTAAAGCAAAGGACACTGTCATCAAAACAAAACGACTGCCTACAGATTGGGAACGCATCTTCACTAACCCTTTATCTGACAGAGGACTAATATCCAGTATATACAAAGAACTAAAGAAGCTGAAAAGCAGCAAACCAAGTAATCCAATTAAAAAATGGGGAACAGAGCTAAACAGAGAATTCTGGACAGAGGAATATCAAATGGCAGAGAAACACTTAAAGAAATGCTCAACATCATTAGCCATCAGGGAAATGCAAATCAAAACGACACTGAGATATCACCTTACACCCATCAGAATGGCCAAGATGAAAAACTCAAGCGACAACACATGCTGAGAGGTTGTGGAGAAAGGGAGCCCTCTTCCACTGCTGGTGGAATGTAAACTGGTACAACCACTCTGGAAAGCTATCTGGTGCTTTCTAAGACAATTAGGAATAGTGCTTCCTCAAGACCCAGCTATACCACTGCTAGGTATATACCCAAAGTTCGTTCAAGTACACAAAAGGATACTTGCTCAACCATGTTTATAGCAGCTTTATTTGTAATAGCCAGAACCTGGAAACAACCCAGATGTCCATCAATGGATGAATGGGTACAGAAATTGTGGTATTTTTACACAATGGAATACTACTCAGCAATCAAAAAGGAGGAAATCATGAAATTTGCAGGCAAATGGTGGGATCTAGAAAAGATCATTCTGAGTGAAATATCCCAGAAGGAGAAAGACAAACATGGGATATACTCACTTATATAGACCTATAAGATATGATAAACATAATGAAATCTATACACCTAAAAATGATAATCAATTGAGTGGACATGGGGTAAGATGATCAATCCTCATTTTGAAAGACAGATGGGATGTGCATTGAACGTATGACAGGAGTCTACTGAGCGCATCTGAAAGACTCTAACTAGCAGTGTTTTCAAAGCAAAGACTCATGACCAAACCTTTGGCAGAGTACAGGGAATTATAAGAAAGAAGGGGAGTTAGTCTGATGGGGAAAGGATAGGAGCTCCACAAGGACCAAATATATCTGGGCACAGGGTCTTTTCTGAGACTGACATTCAACCAAGGACCATGTATGGATATAACCTAGAACCTCCGCTCAGATGTAGCCTGTGGTAGCTCAGTAACCAATTGGTTTCCCAAAGTGAGGGGAACAAGGACTATTTCTAACAGGAACTCAATGACTGGCTCTTTGGCCTCCCCACCCCCCAAGGGAGGAGCAGTCCTGTTAGGCCACAGAGGAGGGCTTTGCAGCCAGTCCTGAAGATACCTGATAAAACAGGATCAGATGAATGTGGAGGAGGTCCCCCCTATCAGTGGACTTGGAAAGGGGCATGGTGGAGATGAGGGAGGGAGGGAGGGACTGGGAGGGAATGAGGAATCGGGACACGGCTGGGATACAGAGTTAATAAAATGTAACTGATGAATAAATAAATAAATAAATAACTCCACGCCATGGTTTTTATTCATTCATTTAATAATGTACCGCCTTTGCATATACTTTGTACTGGGTCCTGTTCCAGGCACCAGGTATATTGCCAGTGGGATGCTCCAGATGAGAGAGGATGTTGGAGTGGATTGGATTAAGGCTATGTGCTGACTCCCACATAGGAGAACTTATTAAACTGCACTTATTAAACTGTCCACCACTCTCACGGACCATGCGTGACAAACAGCAGGGGGTGATACAGCCCCACTCATGGATGCTAGGGTCTAGTGAGGACTTGGGCTCCTAGCTAAGAGTTTCTCAGAGACTTGAGAACATTTTGCTGGCTTTGCCTGAGTAGCTATTTAATACCTGCAGCTGCAGCATAAACTCTCTACTTAGAAAGTCTCCAAAGAATGCCTTAGCTCAGGTTCGGTGAGCAACCCCATAAAATTGGGAGTGTATTGTGCAATCTGAGAAGCCCAGGCTTGCCTACCTACTGGGGCTCACCCTATCTCACCTGGTCTGGCCGCCACGCAAGGTGGTGAACCCAGGACACGTGCTTTGTACACCCATATGGACAACAGAACTTGTGACAGATAAAGCTGTGTAAAGAGATGTTGGCTTACACCCACACTGCAGTTCTGTCTTCCCAAAACAAGAAGCAAGACACCAGCACCCACAGGCCAACCCAAACAAAGATCACCCTTCCTTAGATGCATGAACTGAAAATGAATCAGCATTGAGACAGTTTATTGGTTTGCTTTTTCCCAGGTCACATATTTTAAGTAAATAGATTATAAGAAACATAATGTCTTTTCTTCTTCCACAGGTGGTAATCAGGCGCTCTCCACTTTACACACACACACACACACACACACACACACACACACACACTCACACATACTCAACCAAACAACCTTATAGCTCGCTGAGACCTTCACTTCTTAAAGTAGGGGATGGTGACAATATAATTTCCTTTAAAATGCCCTTAATGCAATATATAATGTACAAAAATATCTCTACATATTTGAAGTTATAAAAAAAGTACCTCTTGATACAAACAAACTTAAATATGACAGTTACTTTTGTATAACAAGCATTGCACTTTTACTCACTGGGTTTTGGAAAGTTCAAGTAGTAATGAGGCTTATTATCCCCATGAGAAACCAGTTTGTGAGCAGGCTAGGCAGCGGCTCAGAACCCTGCCCAAAGAGTAACAGTCTGTACTTCTCAGTGTGTGTGGTGAGCCTGGCTTGATCTTGCGTTCCTCTACCTCCGTTAGGGGCAGCCAGGCAGATCTCTGCAGGTTTGTCTCAGTCTCCCTAGTGCAAAGCAGGTGCCAAAGGGAAAGTACCCCAACTGTTCAATGCTGCCACCCTTATCTAAATCCTAAAGAGCTTAGGGATGACTCAGTGCATCCCAGGAGGCTGCGGTTGCCTGTGTCTGCTCTTGGGAGGACATCACAGACTGGGCCTGGAGGACCTCCGGCAGGGAATGCCGGCATCAATGGCCATAGCCTTGAGGGCCGATCTTGTTTTTGGGGGCAACAGGGTCCTTCCTTTTGTCTGTCAACTGGTAGATCTGTTGGGCCAATTTCTGCAATGTGCAGGTCCCAAAGCGGCATCGAGAGTTGTGGGAGCCAGGGTTCATCATCTTGCGGTAGCGTTCGACTCGAAAGTGGGCTGAGCTTGGAGTGCTGCAGAGAAGAAAGGACACTTGAAACTTAACCAACCAGGGCTTTGGCCCTAAGCACCTCAGACCAGGGCCAAACAGAACCTGAGGGACCTGGGACCTTCTCCCTCCACCAGAGCTGCAGTCTGGCCTGGACAATCCTCCCGGGGCCTGGGTAGTCGAAAGGGCACATCCTCTGCAGAGGGTGTAGTTACCTGGCTTGTGGAGTTTTAGATGTGCTCTCCTTCTCCTGGTCCAGAACAAAAGTCTCCATAGGAACTGTCTCCTCACCAGTGAGTTCTGAGGAATCGCTGCTAGATGCCTGCAGTTCCATCTCTCCACTACTTAGTGCCGGCTTATCCCACCTAGAAAACACAAGCAGGTGTGTTTGGCTTGAGTTCAAGTGATGTCCCGGCCAGCTCCCATCTCCACTTCCTTCTAACCCCTCCAGGCCATCCCTCATTGTTCCATGACCTCCATGTATTAGGACTGAAGAAAGCACTGCCCCAAACTCACTGCAAGGACACATCCTCTAGCTGTGCAGCATCCACGCCTAGAAAGGCGAGTGAACCCAGAAACATCAGGATGATAGAAACCAGCTTCATTCTGTGCAGATGCTCAGATACCCTGGAAAGGAGCAAGAAGCTGAGGGTTTTCAAATGGGCTAGCTGCACAGCCCTGGAGCAGAAGGAAGGGCAGTGGCAGGAGGGGGAGCATCTTGGCGACGCTCTGCCTGGTTCTGCTGATTTTCTCTTCTTGGAGCAGAGAGGCACCCAGAGGCTTTTGGGCTGGTCAGGTTGGTGACAAGCAAAGCAAAGGAAGCCAGAGTGCCAGGCTTCCAGAGGTCTCCAACTCAAGTCCTAGGATCCTGGCCCACAGATTTCAGGTGAGATACAGTAGGGTGCATGAGTTAGACCTGGGACATGAGGTGTGCTCTACAGTGGATCCCCGTGGGATCCACTTGTCCAGGTCTCTGAGCTTTGGGGATTTGGCAAAGCCACTCCCCACTCCCCAACACGCTGGAGAACAGTGGTCCCTATCTGCTGAAGGAGTAAGTTGTCAAGCAATAGGAGAAAGTTTGAGATGTATGGCTGACCCTGGCAAAACCCCCAAGTCCAAGACTCACTGCGATGAGACACCAGGAGCGGTAACGCTGGAGCTCTCCTGCCTAGTGTCACCAAGAAACCACTGAACAGCCAAAGCCAGCTCCAGCATTTTATACACTCAGGGGCTGTCGGGGCCTGCTCTGCCCTGGAGGCTTCTCTTTCCTCCAGCGTGCTGGCTTCTAAGATAAGGCCTGCCCAGAAGCTTGCCTGTGGGTATAGGGGTAAGGGTAGAGGTTCCTTGTGGCCAGGCATCTCGGAGATCGGTGTTGAGAGATTAGACTGGTGCAGGACTTCTGCTGCCCTATTTCCTGGCTTAGGGCTCATGCAGTGAGAAGGAAAAGAAAGCCAGAACACTTTGGGTTAGAGGAATCTTTTTCCTTGAGAGACTACACCCGAGGTTGGTGGTCTTCACTTTCAGGATAGAACTGCAAGAACTGGGGGACAGGCGGGACACGTGGCTAACCTAGACCTTAGACTTGGGGAGCTGTGGCCTCAAATGGGCCTTGCCCCCTGCCAGCTTAGCACCTGGCTGAGCCTTGATCCCTACCTCTTCATGCAAAGTATACCTGGAAGGCTTAGGTCCTGGCTAGCAAGATTTCATAATAAGGGCAAAGCTGGAAACAGCTGAATTGAAAATTAGGGTTTGGAGAGGGTAGTTATCTGAAGATTGAGAACTCACATTCCTATTTGGAAATACAGGAATAGCCAAAATTAGGAAGACAGATAGTTCTGTTTTCCTCATAATACTATATCCTTATAAGGGTGTGACCTGAGAATTGGCCTGACTACCTTCATTCACCCATTTGCAAACATAAGGATTGACTGACAGGGAGAACACTAGTACTGCATGTGTGCTACTTGCTGTCTCTTTTAAGATCTTATACATGCTCCCGAACTGGGGTTCTCATGTATCAAAGTAAAGTTCAAAGATTGGAAGTATATTGCCCAGTCATACTAAAGGTGGGAAGCTTTAGAGCCCAAACTTGAAAGACAGCGGTGTGGGTGAGAGGGCTGGATTTTTTCTGGCTGGGGTCATCATTCTCATCAAGGGCGAAGAAGAAAATTCTTGCCCCCGCCCAGAGGTATGTGCTAATTCATGATGAATCAGCTCAAACACTTTTGCCTCTGATTTGTGATCTTCATGGATCCTTGAGTTCACTTTCTTCCCTTCTAGGGCCAAATAGGGAAACAAGGCATAGCTCTGCAGGCAAGTTTCCTAGAAGGTCCCTGAAGTTAAAGATATGATCTACCCAGCTGCTAGCCTCAAGTCTTAGTGATCTGGACACAGATACGCTCTGTCTGATTCATATCCTGGCCGGCAGATCTCCAACATTCCTACCAGATCTGAGACCACACACAAAACCAGCTGGCCACTGTGTCCTATGGACATTGCTCAAAGCAAGGCCTGGGTTGAGCACTGCTGGCTCAGCCCAGTTATCACTCTCCAGAATAAACCATGGACATTGAACCTAGCGGGGGAAATGGCTGCACTGAGGTTACTTGTTCTGGGAATCTTCCTAGAAGAGGAGTTCTGAGTTCCACCTGGGGCAGGGGACAGATTCCAGGTTCTGCTTCTGGTAGGGGCTTGAGATATAGATATAGAAAGGGATACATCTTGATGAACTGGCCCTCATTAGGGCCTTCTGGGTCCTATGACAGTCAATGCAGCAGCCCCACTAAGGTGGTGGTTTGTCTGCACCATCTTCACTATAGTTTGTCTGGCTTCTGTCCTTTCTTCGCCCTTCCTTTCACTTCATTGCTGGATTAACTGTCATTGCACCCTCTGTCAGTCTCTCTGAGGATGTGACCTACCTGTCATGAACTTCCAGCTGGGCCTGAGCCACATCAGGTCTTACTTTCATTTCCCTGGTCCAGTCTATCCAAGTCAAGGACAGCCAGATGTTGGCTCACAGCCAGGACATGTCTCATAAGATGAACTCCTCTCTCCAGCCTCTACCAGTCTTGAAGGTTCTGTGTGCAGAAAATCCTGCCAGGCTGGACCTCATTGCCTCCTTGCTTCCTCTCTGAGGAAAATAGGTGACTTGAGGTTAGCTCTGGCTTCAAACAATGATCGCCAAATATGCTCTTAGATAAAACGTATTGTGGTTATTAATATTATTATTATTTGGATAGGGTTCCCTGTAGCTTAGTCTGGCCTGAAACTAAACAGCTATAAGATGACCTTGAATGTCTGATCCTTCTACTCTGCCTCTTATCAACTGAGCTACACCTCCAATCCTTCAAACTTTTTTTTGAGCCTTAGGTGGCTTCAATAAGGAAGTGAACCGAACCCAAATGGGGATCGGCAATGTCCTGGCAATGTGCCAAGAATACCCATCTGAGTGCTTTGGCACTTCCCTTATTAGCCTGGCTGCACTTAAGAGATTGTCACCTGAGAACCAAGCTGATTATTTTTTAGGCGATGTCTCAGTCTGGCAACTAGAAAAAAATTGTTAGAAAATCTTAGAAAGCACATGTATGATTGTGGTTTGCATGGGTGGTGAACCTCTGTCAATGTGCTCCCCAAAGTGCTAAAGGACATAAGCATGGGGAAAGGGAGGGGTAGATGAGGAATTCACCATGTCTGGGTATCTACCCCCAGAAAATGAGTTGCATTACTTAATCACCAGTGCAAGAAAAAAAATAGCTAGAATGCATTTGGGGTTCAAGGTTTAGAAGTGAGGCTTCAGGGGTACTTTTGGCAATGCTTTCGCAGAATCAGAATTGCATCCATTCAAGTGCAATTTTTGTAAATTCACCCTGAGCAAGGAAGGCAGGAATGGAAGGGGACAGGAACAAAAAAGAGGAGAGGGGAGAAACATATTCAAACTTTTCCTGGCAAGAAAACAAAAAGGAAAAAAAATATCCTGCTTAATGAAATTCCACCTTTTGTGTGTGTGCCCAATAATTTTTTTATTATTTATTTTTTTGTGTGTTAAATATTTTTTATTTTTTAACTTTTATTAACTACACTTTATTCACTTTGTATCTTCCCATAACCCCTCTCCCTTCCTAATCCCACCTTCCTTTCTCCTTCTTCATGCATGCTCCTTCTCAAGTCCATTGATAGTGGAGGTTCTCCTCTCTTTCCTTCTGATCTTAGTCTATTATATCTCATCAGGAGTGGCTGTATTGTCTTCTTTTGTGGCCTGGTAAGGCTGCTCCTCCCTCAGGGGGAGGTCATCAAAGAGCAAGTCAATCAGTTTATGTCAAGGGCAGTCCCTCTTCCCATTACTATGTAACCCACTTGGACTAAACTGTCATGGGCTACATCTGTGCAGGGGTTCTAGGTTATCTCCATGCATGGTACTTGGTTGGAGTATGAGTCTCTGGAAAGAAACCTGTGTTCAAATTTTCTGGTTCTGTTGCTCTCCTTGTGGAGTTTCTGTCCTCTCCAGATCTTACTATTTCCCACTTCTTTCATAAGATTTCATGCACTCTGCCCAACATTTGCCCATAAGTCTCAGGATCTGCTTTGATAGTCTGCAGGACAGAGCCTTTTAGAGGCCCTCTGTGGCAGGTTCCTAACTTGTTTCCTGTTTTCTTCTTCTTCTAATGTTCATCCTCTTTGCCTTTCAGGATAAGGATTGAGCATTTTAGTCAGGGTCCTCCCTCTTGATTAGTTTCTTTAGATGTACAGATTTTAGTAGGTTTATCCTATATTATATTCTTAGGTTGTGTTTATGTGTACATCCTTTCATCATATTTACATATATACTCTAAACGCTTGCTGAATAATGGTCTTTCAATGTCTTTCCCACATTTCAACTGAATTATTTTTGGGCACTAAATCTAAACCTAATTCTTATCAATATTTGGAGGTTTTACTTGTTTTGAATGTGTGGTTTTATTTTTTTACTTAACAGTGTGTACACAGTCTCTTACACCAGAGTCATCATATTTGGGTCTCTAACAAAATAGTGAAAAACAGTAAATAGTACTAATAATGTTAATGACTAAAATGAAAGTAACAGAGTGCATTTTACAATATTCTCAGATGTTCTTTTCAGACAGGACATTTTATGATGAATTTTTTTTCATGAGGCACAAATGCCTGTTAAGCTTAAGACTTGTTCATAACATTCTCTTGAAAACAAGGTTCAAGATGCATCCTGAAGTCATAACATCAAATGACGTACAGAGAGGACATAATCACCTTTGCAGATATGGTCTTCTAGGGATAAGTATGGTAGGATTAAAAGCTCAGGACAGTTTCTGAGGATATGACTTCTCATAAAACCTAATGAAAAAAATGATTCTTCCCAGAAAATGAACATGTACATAAAACCAACTACATATAAAGCAGTTACAGAGTAAATGTCAGGAGAAGGACCAGGTTAAAAACTAACACCAAATAAGTATCACTGTTGCTGTATCTGGAATTTCTACCTTATTTGGAATGCAGAGACAGGAAGACTGTTAACCCCTGTATTGAAGGAATTGCATCTGCATTGACATTGGAACATGTTTTGCTTCTCCTGCTCCTTTTTTTTCTCCTACCCTTTCTCCTCCTTCCTTACCTCCTATATGTCAAGCAAATGTTCTACCTCTGAGTTGTATTCCTGCCTTCTGTACAAAACAGGCAGAAACAGATAGTCTTTAGATATAATAAAGCCGGCCTACATTTTTTGTTTTAATCTTATTTTTTTTAAATCGGGTTTCATTGTGTATACCTGTCTATCCTGGACTCTCTTTGTCAACCAGGCACACACTGAACTCACTGAGACTGGCCTGTGCCTGCCTCTTATGTGCCTGGATTAAAGGCTTGTGCAAGCACACCTGGCAGGACCTTAGACTTTTAAGGATTTGTTTAAGGGAGGGATTCATATATCCTAATCTTTTTATAAGGTTTCTGAGCCGGTGGATGAGGGGACCTCTGATTATTATTATCAGTGTGTGTGTGTCTGTGGGTGAATAGATGTTAAATCAGTCATTGCTTCCTTTCTCACAGTCCTTCTCAGAGCAGAGCTTTTATTCTCATGACTAAGAAATTTTATTTTATATCTTTAGAAAAATATCTCTTAGCTTTCCTGTGTGTGTGAGGGTGTGATATAACCTGGATCTGGATTCACAGATAGTGGTAGGTGTTGGGAATTGCACCTAGGTCCATCTGGAAGAGTAGACACTGCTTTAACCACTGTTTGTTATGTAATTTTAAAAATATAGTATTAATCACTGTCAAACAAAATGGTACATTTCATCAGATAGTGAAATTTTTGGGGTGAATAAAAACTCAAGAGATGCCACTCCCACTGCCTATAGGAATGCTGGGAGGACAGGTGTGTGTTGACTCATCCATCTTTTTTTAATATTTGAAAGAGAATTATTATCTGTGTCTGACACTCAATGATGTAATTAAAGGAGACCCAAGGACTCCTTCTCCAGCTACCAGGGCCTGGGCCTTTTTTACTGTAGTAGCAGGAGCAGCAGAAGCAGAAACAGCAGCTAAGTGTGTTAACTTCTGGGACAGGGGGAGGGGAGATGACATCACAAATCTTCTGACCCATCGTGATGCCAAGGTCAGTATGGTTTGGCAGAGAGATTTACATACACCCCGACCAGGGGAAAGGCTGTGTGGGCTCTGAGGACGACGTTGTGACACAGAGGCCATTAGCAGGGTGAAGAGGCTTACTGGGCCTACTGCCAGGCTACTCACATAACCACCTGAGAGTTAAGCCCAGGAACGCTAACATGTGATGGTGGGTACAGCACTCGGGGTGTTCTGGGATTTGTAGGCGGTACCCTGGCAACGGTGTATGCGGGAGAACGGGAGAGAGGCCGATGCTTGACTGCAAGAAATCCCGGTAGGCATCGCGCGGACCGGACACCATTTTTGTAGTTCTCAGATACAATCCCAGAAGACCCTACTCCGAAGCCATGTTTCTAGTTCTCAGGCAGGTGGGCCTCTGCCCCGATACATCTTGGGACTGTTGGTACTTCACTGACCAGATTGCGCTCCCAAGTGGGAAACCAATGATAATGGTCGGTCTGTGACTAGAAGCTTTCTATTTATGAACCCGTGTCCGAGGCCAGGTTGATGCTGGGAAGTGGAAAGGGGGTGGGGGAGGGGACTCAGAGCCGCCAAGCCCTGAAGTCTCTGCTCTCTTCAGGGCAGATTCGGAATCAAAGCCGGAAGGGGTGGGACTTCCGCAATAGGTGAGCCAGTACCTTTGCAGGTTTTTCCAGGTCAGCATCCTTATGCAAGCTCTTCGCCAGATCTCCACAAGCAGGAGGTTGCGGGATTCCCTGTCCACCGCCCGCCTGCCTGGAGTCCTCGAGCGACTCGTGCGTGGGGCCGACCACAGGCAGGGGGATGGCGGGAAGAGAGAGGCACAAGCCTCGACCTTGTAAAGGGCGTTTTGGCGCTCTCTGCTGGCCTGCAGGTGCACTAGCAGTGAGGACAC